>JAODAL010051092.1:0-26925 GCA_025379985.1 Phyllomedusa bahiana | reverse complement strand
CGAGTGAACTGGTAATTTTGGAAGCAAGTTGGTAAGCTTGTGTAAATTGTAGAAAATAGGTGGGGTTGTGTTGGGAAAGGGCTGAGTCAAACACATCTGCGTGACAAACTCTGGAAACATGAGTTATAGCCTAGGAGAAGTTGTCAAAGTGGTGTGGGTCAGATTCTCTTGATTTATCTTTACTGTAATCACTTATTTGGTCGCCAAGGCACTATCCCAATTTTATGGTCATTGTTTGGTGCTAGGACAGGCTATGCATGGAACAGTAGACTTTCCTGAGCAGAGGATGTGGCTCCAGTGTTCTGGGTGAAAGGATCCTAGTCTCCTTATAGACAAACAAACTAGGAACCTTTATCCCCAATAACCCCCAGTCCCCAGTCACATCCTCTACTCAGCTAACTGTAGTAGGAGCTTTGAGAAGAAGTGCTGTGCTGCGTCCAGACAAAGCTTTTTTTTTTTTTTTTTCCTTTAATCCCCCTAAAATATTAACAAGAAAGAAAGAGATATATCTATATTGACATACAGTATAGATATGATATTAAGAAAAAAATATAGGTATGAGAAAGATACAACAGATAGAAATATAGATAAATATATATGAGATATATATGATAGATACAGTTTCTCACAAAAGTATGTGAGTGTGAGTACACCCCTCATATTTTTGTAAATATTGTATCTGTCTTTTCAGAGACAACACTGAAGATTTGACACAATGTAAAATAGTCAATGTACAGCTTGTATTACAGTGTAAATTTGGTATGTACTCAAAATAACTTAACACACAGCCTCATGTCTAAACTGCTGGCAACAGTTAGTACACCACTAAGTGAAAATTAACAATTTGCGCCCAAAGTGTGGCCACCATTATTTTCCAGCACTAACTTAACACTCTTGGGCATGGAGTTCACTAAAGCTTCACAGGTTGCAGCCACTGGAATCCTCTTCTACTCCTCCATTACGACATCACGGAGCTGGTGGATATTAGAGCCTTGCGCTCCTCCACCTTCCATTTGAGGATGCCCCACAGATGCTCAATAGGGTTGAGGTCTGGAGACATGCTTGGCCAGTCCAGCACCTTTACCCTCATTTTCTTTAGCAAGGAATTGGTCATCTTGAAGGTGTGTATTCATGGTGGAATATTGCCCTGTAAGAAGGCATCATGCTCTGCTTCAGTTTGTCACAGTACATGTTGCCATTTACAGTATGGTTAACTAAATGAACTGTAGCGCCCCACAGCTGACAGCACTCATGCAGACCCAAACCATGACACTCCCATCATTATGCTTTGATTATGTGCAAAACAGACTTGACTTTGTACTCTCACCTGGTTGCCACCACACACGTTTAACCACAGGATGACCTGGTTCCAGTTATCCATGTCTTTTGCCTGCTTGTCTTCAGCAAACTGTTTGCGAGCTTTCTAGGCATCATCCTTAGAAGAGGCTTCCTTCTGGGACGACAGTCATGGAGACCATTTTGATAAAGTGGCGAATGGTCTGAGCACTGACAGGTTGACCCCCCACAACCTTTTAACCTGTGCAGCAATGCTAGCAGCATTAATTTGTGCCATGTTGAACATCCAGTGACCACTATCAGAGAGAGATGAGTATTACATGCAGGTGGAATGAATTAGACACCTACGGAGCAGATACGCTCAGAGCTCAGAACTCAGGCGTACCTGAACTTTACAACATGCTGGACTGATTATCGTTCATCAAATAAGGTTACTTTTCATAGATATTTCTGAAGAAAGTTGTTCATTAATATGTGATTCATTAAAATTCACAAGTATTTATTGCAAATGGAAAAAGAAGTGTATGTGGCATACATGTGTTTTGTATTGCTGATCAAAATAAAGGAATGTGGGAGGTTCCTAAAGAATAGCCACGCATATAGTAACCGGTGATTTTATAAATCGTTTACAGAAAAGGGGTACTTTATATATTTGATATATACCCATTCCAGTGATTGCCTGTAGAGCCTGGGAGGGAGATGTCTAGAGATGGGCGAATTGATTCTAACGAAGTGGAATTCGTTTAGAATTTCTGGAAAACTTTGATTCTGAACGAAGTCGAAGTTTGGGGTGATTCGCGGGAACGAAGCGTGTTTTTGATTGATAACATGGCAGCGAGCATATGGCGTTGCATGGGGCAAAGAAGTCTGGGAGGAAGAAAGGCGTAGCCTACATGACATGTGCAGAGATGAAGCCAATCAGAGACCGGCGGGATTCTGTGGCGTCACCGCACTATATAAGTCCGGGCGCCATGCTTGCTCCTAACACTACTCTCACTGCTGTGTAGGGAAGGTGCTGCCGCCGCTGCTGCTACTTATAATATCTCATACTAAAGAACTCATTTTTATACATAGATTTTTGGGGGGTGTCACAGCTTGTCTCAGAGACTGCTTCTCTTATGTTCTAATTCTGATTTTGTGGGGTATTGGAACTGAAGTCCAGTGTGCGTCCAATGCAGCTGCATATACATTTTAATGCTATCTGCTCAGTTCTTGAGCACATTGAATATCCAAGGGTTATCTAAGCCTGTTCCTGTTGTATTCAGTTAAAGAAACAGCATTTTTACAATCCAAATACCACTTGCAATTTAGATCCAGGGGTTAATTAAGCGTTGTTCTGCTGTTGTGGTCACTAAAAGAAACGTTCTTTTTCACCTCCAAAGAAGAAATTTTGCCTGTAGCGTAATTCATAATTCTGTTGTTGTGTTCCTTAAAATACAGCTGGTAATTGTTGGCAGCACATTTCTTTTGCGCAATTTACATCCAAGGGTTAACTAAGTTTTTTTTCTGCAGTTATACTTAGTAAAAGAAACTTTCTTTTTCACCGCCAAAAAAGAAATTTTGCCTGTAGCATAATTCATATCTGAAGGTTAATTAAGCCTGTTTGTGCTTTTATATTCAGTAAAATACAGTGTTTTTAAACGGCACATACAAGTAAATTTTTCCCGCCCATTTGTGGAGCGCAATTTATATCCAAGGGTTACCCAAGCTTGTTAATGGGTTCATTTGAAGTCAAATACAGGGTGTGTATTTATCATATACAGATATCTTCATCAAACAGTGTCTGTACATTTTAGAACAAACAGTATGTCAGTCAGAGAGGTGGCAGGCTCTTCACCTGCGAGTGGCAGTGGCACAAACATTCCTGAAGTAGGCCCAGGTCGCAGCACAGCAAGGGGACGTCGCAGCAGAGGTCACTTGGTGAGGCCACAACTGCCGCTGTCATCTAGAGGCCGTGTGTTGTTCAGCAAACCAATGGTTCTTGATTGGTTGACTAGGTCATCCACTTCCTCCCAGATGACATCTGACAAACCAGCCAAGAGTCGGTGGGAACGTCAGACACAAACCTTAGTTGGCATGGCCAGGAGCGGGTCAGCGGCCCTCACCTGTCCTCAACCCGCCTCTGTCCCATCCGGTTCCCTCAGCCAGAGATCTACTATGTGGTCTGGGCTCAGCGCCACTATATAGCGAGGATGAACAATTTGAGGAGGGCAGTCAGCAGCTACTTGGCAGCGAAGAAATGGGGCCAATATCCCCTGCTTCTTGCAGTAGGCGGCAAAGTATAGATGTGGAGAGTGGCATGGGAGGTCATGTTGTGAGGGGTCAGCCTCTGCATACCAAGACCAGTGATGAGGACAGCAGTGACGATGAAACACAAATCGATGATGATGTAGCCGACCGCACTTGGGAGCCGGGTTTGCAGTGGAGAAGCTGTCCTGCACGGCCAGTAGTATGGCATCAGAGTGGGTGTTCAGTGCGGCGGGGGCCATCGTTACCCCAAGGAGAACCCGCTTGTCCATGGGAAATGTGGAACGACTGACCTTTGTCAAGATGAATCAAGCGTGGATCGGCCAGGATTTCCACACACCAATGCCTTAGGCGTCAGATTACATCAGCCTCGACACCTCACCCAAACTTTGAGAAATGAATCTGGGTTCAAACTACCTGCCTCAGCCACTATTCTGATGCCACCACCCCACCACCACACTCTGTCATTGTGCCACTCTATTACCTCATGCTGCTGCTGCTGTTGCTGGTGCCGTGACCTCCACACTGTGTCATTGTGCCACTCTCTGACCTCATGCTGCTGCTGCTGTTGTTGCTGCTGTGGTCACCTCCACACCCTGTCATTATGCCACTCTGTGGCCTACTCCTTTTTTTGCCACCTCCAGAATTTGTCATTGTGCCACTGTCTGACCTCATGCTGCTGCTGTGGCTGCTGCCGTGACCTAGACCCTGTCATTGTGCCACTGTCTGACCTCATGCTGCTTCTGTGGCTGCTGTCGTGACATACACACTGTGTCATTGTGCCACTCTGTGGCCTACTCCTGTTTTTGCCACCTCCAGAATTTCATTGTGCCACTGTTTGACTTCATGCTGCTGCTGTGGCTGCTGCCGTTACCTCCACACTGTGTCATTGTGCCACTCTGTGGCCTACTCCTGTTTTTGCCACCTCCAGAATGTCATTGTGCCACTGTTTGACTTCATGCTACTGCTGTGGCTGCGGCCGTGACCTCCACACTGTGTCATTGTGCCACTCTGTGGCCTACTCCTGTATTTGCCACCTCCAGAATGTCATTGTGCCACTCTCTGACCTCATGCTGCGTGGCTGCTACCATGCCCTCCACACTCTGTCACTGATGTTGCCACCTGTGCCCTCAGCTTGTTTTTTTTCCAAAGCTGCCCGCTGCCATGACTTTATCAGGCTACATTCCCGCTTCAGTTTTTTGGTCAGTTTTGCCCTCTTAAGTGCCCAGGGAATTTTATCGTGAAGCGATTCTAAGAGCGGCGGCTGTCATATGCGTGTCATACTAAAACACAACATTGTATGAAGACCAAAAACCCAACTCCCCCTGCATATTTAAGCATGGCAAACGTTCTACAGCACCCTGCCAAAGGGTATGTGCACTTGGAAATAGCTGTTTTTTAACGCATTTTGTCCCGAAGCAATTCGGACCGGAACGAATTTTGTCGGAAAATTCCGCAGAGTCCACGAATCGAATTTTTGAGAAATTCGCCCATCTCTAGAGATGTCTATCACAGTTCTCCAGACATTACAGGATGTCTTCATTGCTGTGATCCACTCCAAACCCACTGCTCACACACAATGAATCATGTCAGTATTCGAGAGAGAGCACAAACAGTGCGGGTCCATGATGACATCACTGCTCTTCAGAAAATGAAGATACCCCCTACTATTAGCAGAAACCTGCCCCTCCATTTCAAAATCTGAGGCTGGAAAACTGCTGAGAAGCCAGCAAACCATGTGGTTAGAAAATCCCTGTAATGTTGCTATACTATCACTGTGTTAATGAATCAGTAGATGTAGCATTAATATCTGAATTCCTGCAGTGAGAAATGTCCTTTCTTTATGCATTGGGTCTTGAAAATGAAAAATAGCATTTTTTTAAACAATATGTAGTTGTAACAGGAAATTTTTCATTTGCATAAGGAACAACGCAGAATAATGTTTGCTGTTTTCTTCCGAGCACATATGTGGGTATAAACTGCTGTTTGGGCACAGAGCAGGGTTCAGAAGAAAAGGAGTGCAATATAGGATAATGGGTTGAACTGGTGTAGGATTTTCTTTGTTGCCCGCAGCAACCAATGATTTCATTTTTTCAGAGCACTATATGAAATGAAAGGAGAGCTCTTGTTGGTTGCCATGGGCAACAAAGAAAATGTTAGACCTAGACAGTTTTCAAACATGTCCCCATATGTAACGAGTACAATGGAAACTTCCCAGAAGTGACCATATTTTGGAAACTAAACCCTTCAAAACCTCATCAACGGGTGTAATAAGCTTTTTGACCCCTTAAGTTTTTTACAAATATTAGGTAACAATGTAAGATGCAGAATGAAAATTGCAAATGTTTTGTTTTTCATTTTGCGATGTTCACCTTTTGGGTTAAATGATATGTTAACTGGTTATATAATTTTTTTCTTTGTTTAACCAATTTTGCACAATAAAATAACTTTAAAAAATCAAGTTGTTGTTGTGTAAGCATATTCTAAGAATCATACGTTTTTTTTATTTTTCTATCAAGGGCTTGTACTTGTGGGAGGTAAATTGTAGATTTTCTGATGCCCTTCTGGGGGTAAATGTGAGATTTTCATAATTTTGATTATTTTTGAGGGGAAAAGATAAACAAAAATAGCAATTCCATTATTTTTTTTTATAATGGCAGTCATTGGTATAACATGGTAATTCCATATTAACCATGGTAAAATACCATTTTATACATGTAGATACCAAGTTAATAAATTATTACATTTGTACTTATTTATGTGTTTTTAGGTTCTAATACTTTTCGCAAAAAAAAGTGCAAATATTTTACACAAAATACTTCAGAATTATCTTTATATGTTGCCCTTTTGAAGAGCTGTTACTTTCTTTATTTTTTAGTCAATGTAGCTACTTGAGGTTCTTAGTTTACATGATGAGTTGTTGTCTTTTTTTGTCCTATTTTGGGGTTACATATGCCTTTTTGATCACTTTTTTATAATAATAGCTGTAAACGGAGCGGGAGTGGATCCGCTGGGGCAATGCAAGCGATGATAGAGCTAGGCACGCTCAGGGAACGGAGTCTAAGGTAGCCCCGGTTTTCACCAGAGCCGCCGCAAAGCGGGATGGACTTGCTGCGGCTGTGAGGCTTCAGGTCGTTACCCTGAGTGGACTTCTGTGCGATGGCGGCTGGGGGTAAGCTTCGGTACAGAAACGTTAATCGGAGGGTAGTCGGGGAACAGGAGACAGAAGGTCAGGGCAGGCTAGCAGAGGTTTGTAGTCAGAGACGGGCAGACGGTCGGGGCAGGCGGGCAAACAGGAAGGTCTGGAAACGTGAAGCAGGCGGGACTGGTAACGGGTAATCTATACAGACCTCAATACTCTCTAACGCACCAAAACAACACCAAACAGGAATGGCAGGAAGTATGGGGGCGGTAACTTTAAAATAGGGACAGAGCCCGAATATATAACAATTATCGGGACACTGGCCCTTTATAATTTAGAGAAGCGGCTGCTGCGCCTGCCTTAAGCGGCGGCCACGCGCGCGACGGCAGGGACTGGCGTCAGGCGCGGCGTTCATCCGGAGCGCGGCCAGGTAACGAGTGGCAGCAGTGGAGGAGTGGTCGCGGGCCGCCGGCAGCGCTCGCGCAGGACCCCTTCGCGAAGCGGGGAGATGGTCGCGGGGGGCAGCGGAACCGGACCCCGTGGACAAGTACCCCCCCCCTTAGGTCTCCCCTATTTTTTAGAAACCTAGGAGAGGACGGTCTGGAGACACGGTTGGTCTCGGTTCACCACGGGAGCCGCTCTAGGCGCGAACCCTTCCAGTCAAATGTGAAAGAAACCGCTTCCCCTCACTGTTTCTGTGCCAACACCTCCTGTCCTCAAAGATGTTATCAGAGTAGTTTGGCCACAGTAGAGAAGGCGAGACATGGTTTCCACGGGAGAAGCGATTCAGCACCACGGCTTGAGGAGAGAGACATGGAAGGAGTTGGGATGCGCTGGGTAGGAGGCAGGCGGAAGCTTGTAGGACACGGGTTTAGGACATTTGCAGTAACTCACAAGGGAACCAATATTTAGGACCTACTTTGTTAGCTAGGCACCCCCTAAAGCGAATTATATTTGTGGGAATTGTCCAAACCTCTATCGCTTGCTCAAATAGGGGCGTGAGAGTCCTACGGTAGATCTGTCAGCCTGGACTTAGTGCGGGCAGGAAGCCCGTAACAGGGCCTGTCGTGTGAGCTGCCACTTTAAAAGCTTGATGTCCTTTACTTGGGCATCACACGGCCGGGACATGACAACGAGGAGCAAGGGAGAGGTGCGGCGGGGATGTGACCCAAACACGACCAAAAGGGGGAGGCACCAAGCGGATCCCGATATCTAAAGTGTTATAAGAAAACTCCGCCCAGGGAAGAAGTATCAGAGCAGTTATCATGACGGGCGGACACAAAATGCCTCAGGTAGGTGAACCAACACCTGGTTGACCCTTCACCTTTGCCATTAGTCTGGGGGTGGTATGCGGAAGAGAAGTCTAACTGGAACCTGCAATTGACCACCACCAAAGCCCGCCAAAATTTAGCATAAATTGACTCCCCTATCAGAGACAAATGTAAAGGGAGGACGTGAGACGGAAAACGTGACAGAAAAATTGTTGGGCCAGTTGGGGGGCAGTGGGTAAAACCCAGGCAGTGGGATTATAAAGTGGGGCGCCATTTTGGAAAAAGGTCTGGTAACAACCTGATGGACCGTGTTTCCAGAGGAGGGCGGGAGGTCCGTAATGAAGTCCATGGGTACTTGGGTCACAGGGTTTTTTTTCTGGGACAGGGAGGGCTGAGAAGACCGCGGTCGAGGCGATGGAACTTTATTACGGCACAGGGGGTGCTAGGCTAGAACAAAAGTCCCTCATGTCCTGAGCAAGGGTAGGCCACCGAGTAATATCGGGATGACAAATTGAAGTGACCTATGAACTCATGGGTGCACAGCCATATGAGAAGTTGTACCACTTCGGATTTAAGGCGAAAGGCAGGTTCGCACATTACGGCTTCCCGGGTGGTAGGTGCGGATGGTCACGGGGGCAGCCGTGCGAGTCGTCCGGGGGGACAATGTGCTGGGGAGGAGGCTCGTGAGTACCCACTGTTATTCGAGGAACGGGGAGATATGAGCATCAGCTCTGAGTTTTTTTCGGCAGGCGAAAATGTAGGCGGAAGTCAAAAACGGGCAAAGAATAATGACCACTAGCTTGCGGGGATTCAGGCTTGGAGACCGACTGAAGATATTTAGGGAGTTATCTTTTGGTTCTGTGAAAATGTCAAAATAGGGTGGCGAGCCCCCTCCCAGTAGGTGACGCATTATTCAAGAGTCTGATGAAGGTATACTCTATACAAAATACAATATGTGTCTACAAAAACGTATGCAATTTATCAGTTATCAACAACGTACAATGCATTCGCTAAATAGATTGCTTAAAGGAATAATGCAACTATAAAGTGATATAACTTGCGGCTTATATTCTCAGTCTGGACGTGATCCAAAGTAATCTTCAGCACTGAAGAGGGTATATGTCTCCAGTCCTGGAGTGATCCTCAAAGTATCTTCAGCTCTTTATCAAGCGTTGACGAACAGGGGGAGGACCCGGAAACGTCGATCAGAGCAGCATAGCAAACCCAATACAGCATCACAACAGCGAGGTGAACGAGTTTTTGTCTAGCAAGCTTGCCAGCTGCTAGTAAAGAGCACTTGGACATTTCAGTGCTGAAGATTATTGGATCACTCTCAGGACTGGAGAAATCTAGCGCAAGTTATCACTTTATAGTTGATTATGTCTTTAAGCAAGGCTATCTTAGCCGAATGCTATTGTACGTTGTTGATATTATTAAATGGCATACGTTTTGTAGACACATGATTGTAGTGTCTGTATAGGAGTATACCTTATAGGTATGATTGACACGAGGTGTTCAAGGAAAGCACCTGCGATTATACTCCACTATTGCGGTGGGTTCTATATTTTATATATTATATAGAGGTCAAAAACTGAATTATATGCCATTCTTCAAGAGCAGCTTAAGGCCAGTAATTCACGATCACCAATGGTATAGTTCTTCTCGGCAGGAGAAAAAGTCTTGGAAACAAACGCAGGTATGTAGCTTACCAGCGGAGGATCTCTGCAGGAGCGACGCACCTGCGCCGGACTGACGATAGCATCCACTTCAGAATAAACGGACAGTTAGGGTCTGGGAGAGACAGGACCGGAAGCCGAAGCAAAATGCGCTTTTGAGCCAGTTGAAGCTTCTTGGCGCCTCTGGGGGCAAAGGATTTGGGTTGGCATTCTCTAGTCAGGGCACAAGGAGGGAGCCCCAGTGTGCTAGAGGAAGTGGGGGATGAATTGCCTTAATAATTCGCAAAATCCCAGAAAGTTGAATGGCCAAAGGCCCACGGTTGGGGCCACAGCAAACACGCGGTGAGTTGGGAGTGATCCATCGAGACCCTCATTCAGAGCCGATGTACCTAAAGGGTATGCTGGACGTTCAAAGCAGACTTTTCGGGTTTGGCAAAGAGCTGATAGTTCAGGGGAGTCGCCTGAGGACCTGGCGACATGGTGGCGAATGAGTATCGAGATTCAGGGAGAAGGATGAGAGAATATCGTCAAGTAGACGATTACACAGGACATAGAGTAGGTCCCGAAAGATCTCATTAACAAAGTTCTGAAATACTGACGGCGGAGTTGCAGAGACGAATGCATAACCAAATACTCAAATGGGTCCGTGTATTAAATGCCGTTTTCCATTCGTCAATTCCCTAAGCGGATTTAAGTTGTAGGCCCGGTAGATCAGTTTAGAAAAATATTTTCGCCACGCAGGCGGTCAAAAAGTGCGGAGATATAGTGGCAAACGGGTAGCTGGTTTTCGGTAATTTATTCAGGCCCCGATAGTCGATGCAGAGGCCGGAGAGACCCGTCCTTTTTTCACGAAGAAAGAAGCCGGCGCCAGCCGGAGAGTGGACTTAACGGTTGTGAATACTTTGGGAGGTTTCCTTGACGTATCAGACATTCGCATTAGTCTCCGGACGGAGAGAGGGTAACCCGGCATCGGGAGGAGTACAGCAGGTTACAGGTCGAATGGGGTCATTTCATAAGGCCGGGTGAGGGGAAGAGATCTAGCCTGGCTCTCAGGAAAATGACATCGGCAAAGTCCCTGTAAGGCGAAGGTAGATGGAGGAGGTTTGGCAGGGACTTCCGGGAGGAGACGACTTGAGGAGAGCGAGTTGCGGCACTTAGTCAGGCAACGAGAGAGACACGCGGAACCCAACGCATGACTCACCTGTGCTCCAAATCAAAGTGGGTATGGTCCTGCAGCAAGGGAGGCCAGAAGGATTTTCCGAGGAGGATCGAGGCAAGGACTAGATAGTATGAACAGTCTCTTGTGATGAGCCCCAATTGCAAGAAGAGGGGGGCGTACGGAGGCGGATAGCGCCCTTAGGCATTCGCCACTGACCGAGGAGAGAACATATGTTTCGTGCAGCGGAGACGAAAACCTCGCAACAAGTTCGTGGCTCTATAGAAGTTTCCTGCGATCCTGAGTCGATATAAGGCGGTGGCCTGAATAGGGTGCTGTCCGAGAAGCAACCAATATGTACGGGCATGGTCAGACGGGGAAGCGGAGGCGTTATGACACCTAGGGTTGCCTTCATACGGCCCTAGGTGCGGAAGTTTCCAGGGCGCACCGGACAGTCCCCTATGAAATGGCAGAACTGCCACAATAGAAGCAGAGTGCTTCAGACGACGCTGAGAACATTCTTCCTGGTGAAGGGGGGCTCTCTCGACTGCATAGGTTCCTCTTCAGAGGACGTTTGGAGGCAGGAAGAGAGAGAACGTGGAAGTGTGGAGCCATGGCGAGGGAGGACGGCAGTGGAGGACGGTTTACGTTTGCAGGCGGAGCTCTTTTTGCTTTTCGGCGAAGCGAAAATATCCACTCGGGTGGCCAAATGGATATTAGGTCATCCAGCAGCTGGTAAATCCCGAGCAGCGAGCTGTTCCTTGATTCGCCCCGAGCGGCCTTGCAAAAATGTCGCCACAATGCTTCGTTGTTACCAGTCAGCTCCGAGCGAGAGTGCGAAACTGCACCGGATTACTGACGACTGTGGTGTCCGCCCTGACGTAGCCCGGAGAGCAGCGCTGCGGACGCGCCGAAAGAAGTACGGCAGGTTCCTCGTAGACGGTGCAGAAGAACCCCCGCGAGGACGTTTGGAGGTCCGCCGTCAGGGATCCCCTCGATCCCATAGTGGCGTAGACCAAGCCTAGCTTCTCCAGACAAGAGGTGATTATGAAGGCCACTTTGGCTCGCTCTGTAGGGAATTGGTGCCCCAATCTTTTCGAGGCGTGGATGGAGCACTGGCTGATGAACCCTCGACACTTTAGGTGTCTCCATCGTAGCGTGAGGGGAGTGGCCAGATGCAGAGACGGGTCCTTCTGAAGCCAAAGACAGCGTAGAGCATGGATGCCGGAGCATCGGATGCAGGTGCAAGAGGCCGGCGGAGCCGATGGAGGCAGACGAGTGCCAGGTCTGCATCATGGCCGCAGCTGGTCGATGCAGTTTGACTCTGCTGGGCGAAGCTGTCAGTGATGTCCCGGAGATCCAGGGCAGAGGTACCCTGCGGAATCCCATGGCCAACAGTCTGTACTGTAACGGAGGGACTGTGGATCCGTGGGCCAATGCAAGCGATGATAGCTAGGCCCACGCACGGGAACGGAGTATAAAGTAGCCCCGGATTTCTACCAGAGCCCGCCGCAAGCGGGAATGGATTTCTGCGGCGTGAGGCTACAGGGTCGTTACCCCTGACGAGACTTGCTTGCGATGGCGCCAGGGGTACGCGTGGCTACAGAAAAGTAATCGGAGGAGTAGTCGGGGCAGTGCAGAAGGTCAGGGTGGCAGGCAGCAACGAGGTTCGTGAGTCAGGATGGGCAGACGGTTCAGGGCAGGCGGCAAACAGGCAAAGGTCAGGAACGTAGCAGGAGGATGGTACACGTGTTTAATCAATTGAACTCCAATACTCTTAACGCACCAAAAACACCAACAACAGACTGGCAGGAAGTATGGGGGCTGTACCTTAAATAGGACCAGCGCCGACAATAACCAATTATCGGGACAATGGCCCTTTAATTTAGGAAGCCGGCGCGTGCGCGCGCCTCTTAAGCGGCGGCAACGCGCAGCGATCGGCCGGGACAGGCACAAGGCGCGGCGTTCACCGGGGGTGCGCGGGGCCAGAGTAAGAGAGGCAGCAGAGGGGTGGTGCGGGCCGCCTCAGCGCCGCGCCACGACCCCTGCGAGCGGGGAGATGGTCGCGGGGGGCAGCGGAGCCCGCGACCCCCGTGACAATAGCACTGCTGAATCTTCTGATTGGCTGCAGCAGTCACACATAAAAATCACCGTTCAGAGCCCTTCACTTCCAAATGGTTTTGGCAGAAAATATACGTGACCCCTGTGACCAGTGAGTGAGTGCTAGGACCAAAAAATAAACAGAAGATTTGGAAAGACAGTTTACAGTTACAATGATGTAAGAGTATGTGAGGACAGAGGTGAGAATCAGATTTTTTTTTACTTTAGAACATCCATGGACAATACTTTTAAATAATGTTATATTGCTATAGACTTGATTGTTACGATGTGGTGATACATATTAAATGTACCTTTTCCATTTTCATTTTTTTGTATTTTGTTTTTAAAACAAAGTTTTTTTTACTGGGGAAATGTTTTATATTTATTTCATTTTCTGAATATCAGAAAAAGATATCTTAGCTTTTTTATTGCTATTCAATGTCTTCTGTTCTGATCTAAAAAGAAATGGAAAGTTTTGATGTCACCACTAAGCTACACTTTGTTACAATCTGTACATTAGTGTACTGTTATGTAGTATGCCTGTGACAGTCTCCCTCAAACACCTAGTGTAACGGACTTGGTAGTGGATCCGCTGGACCACCGCAAGCGATGGAGTAAGCCACGCCAGGGAAGGAATCTAAGTAAGTAGCCCCCGGGTTTTCACCAGAGCCCCGCCGCAAAGCGGGATGGACTTGTCGGCGTGAGGTACCAGGTCGTTACCCGCGTGACTGCTTCGGCGGCAGCCGAGGGTGCAGGAGAGGTAACAAAAACGTTAATCCAAGATACGTTAGTGACGTGAGCAGCAGTACTGGTCAGGGCAGGCGGCCAGGTTCGTGGTCGGGACAGGTAGAGGTCAGGTCAGGCGGCTGAGGTTCGGAGGTCGAGAAAAGTAGCAAGGGTCTGCGGTACCGGCAATGTCATCTATACTATCAGGAACGCTTTCTCAAAGGCACAGGGGCAACAAAGATCCAGCGGGGAAGTGATGTGGTGTCCAAAACTTAAAATAGAGACAGCGGCCGGCATTTAGCCATTACCGGGCGCACTGTGTCCCTTTAAATCTACATGATGGAGCGCGCGCGCTAGGGGCCCTCCGCATTGCGCCTTTCTGGGCAAGCAGGGGACGTGGGACCGAACGGGAGTGCGGTCAGGTGAGGGACAGGACGGATGCGACCACGGGCGACAGTAGGACCGTGGCCGGCACCCGTCCCCCGCCGGGGACCTGCCTCGGGGGGCCCACGGGTGCGACCGCGGTCCGTGGCCGGACCTCGCGGCGCAACCCGTTACAGTACCCCCCTTCCTTAGGGACATCCCCTCTTCTTAGGTTTGCAGAAACCTGAGGAGGAGCGTCGATATCAGGATTTTGCATTCTGGTCCCAGGACCTCTCCTCGGGTCGAAGCCCCTTTCCAATCTACGAGATGATAGCGCTTCCTGGGTGACCGTCTTCATTCTCCAAGAGTGTCCTTTACCTCTAGCATGTCAGCGGAATTGGTACTGGGGAAGGCTGTTTACATTCTGTGAGAAATAAACGGTTCAGGTCCAGCGGCTTAAGGAGGGAGACATGGAATGCGTTTTGGATCGGAGGAGATGGAGGCATAAGAAGAGCTTGAGCTAGTTCTTCACCGGGTTAAACTGCCGAAGAACCGTGAAGGTCAGAGGAAACAAGGGCCTAATTTAAGACTCGGAACTTCAGGCGCACGTACCTCGAGGGAGAGCCAAAACTTTGTCATCCTGAGAGGAATGTTGGGGCAGGTTATTCTCCTCTTGTCAGCCTGAGTCTTCTTACGGGCAGAGGCAAGGCCACCGGAAAAAGGAACGTCACGTCTACTGCAGATGGCCTTGATATCCGAACTTGGTCGTTGTAGGCGGGCCACATCCGAATCAGTAGGGCAGGGGAAGGGGGGGGAGGGGTGGCGGCCATAGACTACAAAGTGGAGAGACGCCGGCTGCTACGAGAAAAACACGTGGTTGTAAGAGAATTCGGCCCAAGGGAGCAGCTCGACCCAGTTCGTCACTGACAGTCCAGGAACAAGAGTGACGCAGGTATTCCCTGAATTGGTTCACCTGTCCAACCTGCCATTGGATTGAGGGTGATATTGCTGACGAAAAGTCCAGCTTGACTAGCAGAGGGAGCATAGCGCACGCCAAAAATCGGGAAACAAATTGATACAACGCGGTCGGAGGACAATGTGTGAGGTAACCATGAAGTCGGAAAACATGTCGGAAGAAATGATTAGCTAATTTGATGGAGCAGAGGCAGGCCAGGGATGAGGCACGGAAGTGGGACAACTCGAGAACGATTTCAGTAACCACCCAGATGAGCGAATTCACAGAGGACGCCGGAAGGTCAGTGATGAAATCCATGGCTATGTGCGTCAAGGGATCTCTGGCACGGGCAGTGGATGCATAGAGCCCTGCTGGCCTGTGACGGGGGACCTTGTTACGAGCACATGTGATACACGGGGGGGGGGCGCGAGAGTGATAGTCTTGTCATCTGTTGCGAGTCGGCACCAGTTTAGTGCGTGAGATCAAGCGTAACGATTCCGTGCTCCGGAATGACAGCCAAGAGAGGAGCTATGCCCATGTCCAAACACCTTTCCTCTGCGTGCGGCGGCACGAAAGCCTTGTCAGTAGGGGACGTTCTGGAGATATGCGGGGGACGCGTGAACCAACCATTCGGGAGAAATTGTGTGTTGTGACAAGGGTTCTTCACGACCACGTCCGAGGACGGAGAGGGCGTCAGCCTTGATTTCTTTTTCTCAGCAGTTCGGAAATGTATGCGAATTAGTCGAAAACGTGAGAAAAAGGAGACCATCAGGCTTGACGAGGACTTCAAGCGCTGGGCTGTCTGAAAGTACAGTAAAATTCTTATGTTCTGTAAAATGTCGAGTGGGTGTCAGAGCCCCTCCAGAGATGTCGCACTCCTCCAGGGCTACTTGAGATCAATCATAGATAATATCAAACAACCCAAATACAAAATCTTATAATATGGGGGGGTGGGGTGTGGTGGGGGCTCAAATAAATCACTACTGGCCAAGAGTTCCGATCCCCAATGGCATAGTTCCGCTCCGCCGGCGAAAAGGTTTTTAGAGAAGAACCAACATGTTGAGAATCTTGCCTTGGTTCTTTTCTGAGTTGAGTACTGCCCTGCCCCACAGTAGGAGCAATCCACCTCAAGGAAAACGGTTTCTCGGGAAATCAGGCCGGACAAAGGACAGTGCCAGGTGGAGTAGGCAGTTTTTAGATCACAACAAACGCACTTTCAGCCTCTGGAGGCCAGCATCTCGGCTGTTCGCGTTCTTCCAGTGAGGGCCACGATAGGGAGCCACCAAAGTGGAGAACGTGGGAATAATATTGTCGGTAATAATTCGAGAAGCCCAGGAGGGAAGCGCTGGATGCCCGAAGACGACAGGACGAGGACATTGTGCACACAGACGAGTTTAAGCTTGGGTCCATTTCAGGCCTTGCAGAGAGTTATACCCGAGGATGGGTTAGGCTGGTTGGTGAATAAAACATTTTCTCCAGCTTTGGCGTACCGATCGATGAATGCGGCAGACGTCGAAGAACCTGCGATGCCACTTGGGTTCGGTTGCGGTCCTGAAGATCAGGGAGAAATTAGGATGTTCACTCAAGTTCAACTATAAACGCATGTGTTCAAGAGACTCCGGATGACATCGTCTTAACAAATTCTTGAAACACTGTGGAGCGTTGCAGAGCCCAATGGGCATCACGAGATATTCGTAATGGTCCATCTCGGGTTTTAAACGCGTCTTCCACTCGTCCCCTCCCGAATTTGATGAGGGAGGTTATAGGCACTCGCAGATCCAACTTTGAAAAAACTTTAGCCACCTTCAGGCGGTTCGAAAAGTCTGCGATCAGTGGGAGGAGGGTGTAGCGTTTTTTTACGGTGATTTTATTTGAGTTCCCCCGCTAGTCTATCCATCGTCGGAAGGGATACCATCTTCTTCTGTACGATAGTAAAACCCGGCTCCGGCTGGGGGTGGAGGACTTAAGGAGAAACCCCTTTCTGCAAGTTCTCCTGTATGTAGGCCGACATGGCCTGAGTCTCCGGTGACGGAACAGCGGGTTTAGACCCTTCCCCGGGGGCGGACTGGTTCCTGGAAGGAGGTCAATGGGGCACGTCGTAAGGGCCGATGAGTGTGGCAGCGTTTATCGGCCTTATTCTTGAGAATACGTCACCAAAGTTCCTGGTACCAGACGGTAGGCCTGGCAGAGGCTCGGCATAGGCGGAGTGCGGAGAAGTGTAGGCAAGGGCGTGGCACTCCAACAGAGGTTTGGCATTCTGGTCCCCAAGAGGACTCACCTGTCTTCCAATCCAGGTATGGGGGTGAGTTGCAGCCAGGGAAGCCCCAGAGAGGATCGCCGTGGAAGCACGGTCACAGAACATGGAACTGAATCTCTCTCCTTATGTAGAGCCCCCACCCGGAGAGTCACTGGCCGGGGTATGTACTGGATGGGATCAGTGAGGAGCTCCCACTAAACGAAGAAATCAGCAAAGGTTTCTCCAGGCGGGATACAGGGCATGGGTTACCGGGTTACCAAAGAGAATGGATATGTTCCCGGCTGACCAGGAAGGAGGTCAGGAAGGCTGAGTCGGAATGAAGAACCACGTAGAATCACCTCACTGGATCATCAAATGTGGAGAGGAAGAAACAGCAACCTAGGGGCCCTGCCATCTCTACGGCCACCTAGGTGAGAGTATTTCCCGGATGCTTGAGGACGAAGGGGCAGTTCTGCGGAAGTGGTCCGGGCTGCGCAGTAGAGACTAGCTTCTCTGCACGACGCGGGTTAGGCTCTTGCTCCGTTAAGGTGCAGCGAGAGGCGTGGCGTACAAAACCTTAATCAAGAATACGTATTGCGTGAGCAGGCAGTATGGTCAGGGCCAGGCGGGGGCAATGGTTCGTGGTCGTGGACAGGCAGAAGGTCAGGACTGGCGGCCGAGGGTCGGAGTCGTGAAACGTAGCGAGGTCTGGTCCACGGCAAGGCAACTATACTATCAGGAACGCTTTCTCAAAGATCCAGCGGGGACGTGACGTGGAGTCCAAACACTTAAATAGAGGACAGCGCCCGGCACTTAGCCATATTACCGGCGCCATGTCCCTTTAAATCTACGATGAACGACTTGCGCATTGCGGCGCGACTAGGAAGTTGGGGGGCTGGCGCATGGATACTGGCCAGCAGGGGACGCGGACCAAACTGGATGTGCCGGGTCAGGTGAGGAGACGGGACGGAAGCTGCGAACCACGGGCGACAGTAGGACCACGGCGGTACCCGTCCCCGCCGGGGACCTGCCTTGGGGGACACGGGTGCGACCGCGGTCCGTGGACCGGACCGCGGCGCAACCCATTACACCTAGATGCCTCTGCCTCTATTGATAACAGCATCTGGATGGTTAAATGGGAGCGATAGGAACTAACTCCAACCCTGACAGTTTTAGCAAGTTTTAGCAAGACCCAGGTTGTACATTACAGCAGGTTCCAGTCTTCGCCATGCAAGCCGCATAAACATATAGCATCCAGGAGGCTTGCCCATTCTTCTGATAGGACTTCCTTTTTTTCTAGAGTCTCCTGGAAGTCCTAAGAGAATTGACAAGTATCGGATCGCTTTTCTTATGTATATATTTAAAACTTTGTCAGATTTTGTTATGTAATCAGTGACATAAATGAAAAAGAAATTGTTTTATTACCCAACTGAAAATTTAAGAAATGCCTCCCTTTTAGTGCTGAAGTCACAATCCTCCGTTCTGGCAAGAATACTAAAGGAAGAGGGGTCTGGCAATGGCACCACGTTGTATCTCAAGACGCTCTGATAGAAAGGGGGGGGGAAAAAAAAAAAAAAAAAAAACAAAAAACAAAAGTCTGTGGTTAAATTATTAGTCTTAAAAGGATGATGATAAAATAAAGAATGAAAGGAAACAGCAGACAGTAAAATTTACTGGTTTTACTAAACTGCTTTGCAGTATTATGCGGTTCTTGGGTTTCAATTCTTTTCTATTTTTTTTAACCTACCATTGTTGTTGTAGATGGACTTTGACACAGTGTTTTAGTTTGTAACATAGACACACTGTAACATAGTGCACTGACTAGATATTTCTGCATTATATACAACGCAAGTAAAAAAGAAATGGCAGACTACAAAAGTAAAGATGGCGGTGTTTCTTAGGGATTTCCTACCAAATACTTCAGATTTCCAATACCTAGGATTTCTGCCGAGGATTTTTACTTTACAGAGGCAGCTGTAATGTTGAATGCGGAATCCATGTTGTGGAAAATCTGCAGTAGAGTTCACATTGTGCACTAAAGCATGGTTTGTCCATAAATGGGAGCTGGATTACACAAGGCTTTTAAAGTGGAATCCGCATCAAATTCTTTGTTAAAATCCATTGTGTGAACATCCCATTGTTCTCTCACAGGTCAACTCCTTATCGAATGATATGCTGCACTGCTGTATACTTATTTTATAAGCTATATTGTACAATCTAAGTTAACACAAGCTATATAGTGCATAAACCCCAAAAACGCTGTAAAGACTCATAGGAGTCTAGGTGCTTGCCACTTCCCTGATTTTAATTCCCTTGCTTGTTTAGTCTTCTTAAAGCAGACATATACCCGATAAACTGTCGACCATCAGTGGTGAAATGAACATAAATCGAAAAAGAAGGTATCAGAACGTCTTCTTTAAAAAATATGTAAACTTTATTCTTCTATTTGAAAGTTCCTAAAAAATTATGATAGTACACCATGATCGTCATGGTGGACAATCTTTCATTTTTATGAACTTTTAAATAGAAGAATACATTTTACATATTTTTTATTGAAGACGTTCAGAAACCTTCTTTATAGATTTAATGAACAAAAAGGTATGCATAAAACAGTCATGGAGCTCACCCTGTTTGCTACTTTCACCTGGTTGTGTTTTTTGCCTAGTTTTTTAATACATTCTGCACCAACTTATGGAATAAATATAAATAACTTTGCACGTTGCTGGTTTCCACTTTATTGCTTAGCATTTGGACTTTATATATTTAAGTTCATATATAAACCCCAGAGTTATTCACCTGAATAAACACGCAGCCATCTCCTTTAGCAAAGATTCTATATTCTCCAGGGATATCAGGTAGAGGATATGTCTGGCAGAGAAGATAATTAGTCTCATCCACCATGAAGTGCTTTAAAGTTACTCTGTCCTTAAAAACTTTAACAAGCATCTTGTTTTTAGAGTTGAATGTTATTTGAGTATACTTGGCCAGAGCTTGAATTCCTACGACTGTATCCTGTAATAGGCAGAGGAGCACAAATTAGTCCTACAAATGTTCAAATGAAGCAACAGACTTCGGCAATGGTGGGTGCTTTACCTGTGTGGAGCAAAACCCTCCATTGGCATTTTGCTGTTTGGTCAACCACTTGACAATCTGGGAAGCTTTAAAAATATCAGTTGCCAATACTGTGGGGATAGTAGTTAACGCCAGAAGAACATACGAGGATAACTCTATGCTGGCTGATGCTGAGCCATCAGAGGTCTGACAATTGTATGTCCAGTACAGGTTACCTCCTGAGTGAGATAAATTCATTGTCGATGTCAGAACTACAGGTATTCAATAAAAAATAAATAATGTGACATACTGAAATAAAAATGTTATTGATTTACTGTTGCAATGAGGGAGATTTTGAAGCAAAAGAGCATTTTCTTACATATAAAATTGTCCACTGCAGCTATGACCATAAATTTACAGCAAATCTGTGTGAATTTCCATGTGTCACATGTGAATTTTGCAGCAGATTCCAAGGTAAATTAGAGAGGTAATATTTGGGCCGGAGATGAAGAGTTGGGTATCATCAGCATATAGATGGTATTGAAAGCCATGCAATGCTATTACTTGACCCAGACCAAGTGTAGATAGAAAAGAGTAGTGGGCCCAGGATAGATCCCTGGGGGACACCAACAGAGAGCGGGCAAGAGGAGGAGGTGGTGTGTGAGTGAGAGACGCTGAATGTCCGATCAGTGAGGTACGAGGATATCCAGGAAAGGGCCAAGTCCATGATGCCGAGGGAGGAGAAGATGTGTAGGAGGAGTGAGGGGTCGACAGTGTCAAAGGCGGAGGACAGTCTAGGAGGAGAAGCACAGAGCAGTGGCGTGAGGCTTTGGCAGTTGCTAGGTCGTTGGTGACTTTGGTTAGGGCAGTTTCTGTAGAGTGGTGGGGTCGGAAGCCCGGTTGCAATGGGTCAAGGAGAGAGTTGGTGGAGAGATGAGAGGAAAGTTGAAGATGGGCACTGTTCGAGGAGTTTAGAGGCAAAGGAAGCAGTGAGATGGGGCGATGTTGGACAGACAAGGGGGGGTCAAAAAGATGGTTTCTTAAGGATGGGTGTGATGGCCGCATGTTTAAAGGAGGAAGGGAAAGGTGCCAGAGGTTAATGATAGGTTGAAGAAAATGGGCGAGGGCTGGGATGATGACAGTGCTAAGGTAAAGGGATGAGGTGAGATGGCAGTGGGTCAAGATTACAGGTAGTGAGGTTGGATTTGGACAGTAGAGTGGAGAGCTTGTCATGAGTGGAATAGTGATGAGCAGGTGTAGAGGTGGGATGCGGGGACACTGCAGAGGGGACTGCAGGTTGAAGCTTTGTCTGATGAGAATCTTATTTAGGAAGTGAGTGGCGAAGTCATCTGCAGAGAGGAGAGATGGTGGAGGTGGTGCTGGTGGAAGGAGGAGAGCGTTGAAGGTGTTAAAAAGTTGTCTGGGGTTGTGAGACAGGGAAGATATGAGAGTGGTGAAGTAATCCTGTTTGGCGGTGGTGAGCACGGACTTGAATGTGTGTAGTGATTGTTTTTTATGAGTTGAGGCCCCTCAGGGGAATCGGGTTTTCTTCCAGCGGCGTTCAGCAATTCTGGAAGCTCGTTTCAGCTGTTTGGTGGAGTCTGTGTGCTATGTTCTATCCAGAGTAAATCCTTAATCGGAGACAGGATTAAAGTATCAATAATTCTCCATCTTGATGTGGCTTTCCCACAATTACGGTAAGTTTTAAATGTTCCCCCAGATATTGCCCAGGTGTTACACAAATGTTATTCAAATGTGTACCAGATGTTGCAGAGATGTGCCCAAAGTGTTGCACAAATGACACAGAAATACCGCCTAGATGTGACCCAAATGTTATGCAGATGTGACCCAGATGATGCACCCGAGATGCTGCCTAGATGTTGCTTAGATATGTCCCAGATGATGTAGAGATTTTGGGTTGGATTTAGGGTTAGGATCCACTTTTGGCAAATTCTGCTAAAATACGGTTCTGATCAACCCAAACTGAATCAGGGAAATTTGGGTCGAATTTGATTTTTTTAACCGAAACAACATTAACTGTAGGTCTACAGCCCAGAATACTGATATAAAATCATTAGTAACATTTACTATGAATGTTGAAATGATGTAATTCACAGTCAAAATAATTTGCACAAGCTCAACCCCTTAACTTTTTTCCCCAGATACTTAGAAAAAGTTAAAAAATTGTTTTGACTATCAGTCATTGAGCAACTATAGGCAAAACTTAAAGCTCTTGGACCTCCACTTTCTACGTGCCGCTTTTAATACTTGCGTCTTCTTGTGCCTTTAGGTTTCTTCAGATCAAAGACCATGGTGTAACTGTCACCTCTGCACCTCCCATAGGAGCACCTATGAAAACCATTTCTGCGTAAAAGCCAGATCAGTAATTGTGGGAAATCATGTAAAGCATACATGCCAACTCTCCCGTTTTTGGCGGGGGGGTCCCGCTATTTGGGGTCCCCTCCCGCCCTCCCGGGGGAGTTGGCATTCCTCCCGCCGCCTGCAGGCGGCGGGGGCCCTTTAAATTACCGCGGCGCAAGAGTAGCGCTGGGCGCTACTCTTGCGCCGCGGGACCGCTCCTACAGGCGGGTGAAGCGGCCGCAGCGGCCGCTCACCGCGCCCGCGGTCTCACTGTGCGGGGAGGAGGCAGGAGGGATCGCTCCCTCCTCCCTCCTCTCCCTGTATGTACGGCGCCGGTGTGTGCGCCGCACATACAGTTCAGCGGGCGCAGGGAGGAAGTGACGCGCGGCTGCAGGGAGTGACGCGCGCTGCTCTCACTTCCCCCTGCGCCGCTGAGGAGATCGGGCAGGAGCTGGCCGCGCTGCAGGAGCCTGGTAAGGTGAGTGGATTTTAATTATTTTATTTTTATTAGCTTTAGGGGCTCTACCTGGCTAACAGAGAGGGCAACTACCTGGCAACAATGGGGGCATCACCTGGCAACAAAGTGGGCACTACCTGGCTAACAGATGGGGGCACTACCTGGCTAACCAATGGGGGCACTACCTGGCAACAAAGGGGGCACTACCTGGCAACAAAGGGGGGCACTACCTGGCAACAATGGGGCACTACCTGGCAACAATGGGGGCACTACCTGGCAACAATGGGGGCACTACCTGGCAACAATGGGGGCACTACCTGGCTAACAGATGGGGGCACTACCTGGCTAACAGATGGGGGGCACTACCTGGCTAACAGATGGGGGCACTACCTGGCTAACAGATGGGGGCACTACCTGGCTAACAGATGGGGGCACTACCTGGCTAACAAAGGGGCACTACCTGGCAACAAAGGGGGCACTACCGGGCTAACAAAGGGGGCACTACCTGGCTAACAGAGGGGGCACTACCTGGCTAACAGATGGGGGCACTACCTGGCTAACAGATTGGGGGCACTACCTGGCTAACAGAGGGGGCACTACCTGGCAACAATGGGGGCACTACCTGGCAACAATGGGGGCACTACCTGGCAACAAAGGGGGCACTACCTGGCAACAAAGGGGGCACTACCTGGCTAACAGATGGGGGCACTACCTGGCAACCATGGGGGCACTACCTGGCAACAATGGGGGCACTACCTGGCAACAAAGGGGGCACTACCTGGCTAACAGATGGGGGCACTACCTGGCTAACAGATGGGGGCACTACCTGGCTAACAGATGGGGCACTACCTGGCAACAATGGGGGCACTACCTGGCTAACAGATGGGGCACTACCTGGCTAACAGATGGGGCACTACCTGGCTAACAATGGGGGCACTACTTGGCTAACAATGGGGGCACCTACCTGGCTAACAAAGGGGGGGCACCTACCTGGCTAACAAAGGGGGGCATCTACCTGGCTAACAAAGGGGGGCATCTACCTGGCTACAAATTTGGCTCTACCTGGCTACAGAGGGGGCATCTACTTGGCTACAAGGGGCATCTACCAGCCTGTAAGGGGCACTACCTGGTTATGGGGGGCTACTACCTGGCTATAAGGGCATCTACCTGGCTTTCTTCCAAAGCCGTTATGCAGTTAGGTGGAGTGGGTGTGGCTTTTTGAAGGGGCGTGGCATACCGACAAGATGGGCGTGTCCATGCAAATTTTTGCCGCGGCGCGCTACGCGCGCCGCCCACTAGGGCCTCCTGCTTTTTCACTTTCAAAAGTTGGCAACTATGATGTAAAGGCATGTACATATGCACATCTGGTCCTGTATTCTTATGGTGTGGTAATAGTGTGACAAGTTAAAACAGTGTTATTGCTACATAACAGTATTATCCTAGTTTAGCAGCAGTTTTGGGAGAACCAGACTGCTTCTCTTCTGTGGCAACACATACGTCTGGAGAAGACCACTATATTGAAGATTTGCAGGTTGTGGTCTTACTTGGACATTTTAAAATGCAGAGGGAGAAGAAGGAATGGGAATATAAGCTTATGCAAAAATTTTAAACTTTGCAATATGGGCTCAGCTGTGAACTGTGGGGGCCACAAGTCAACCTCCTGATGGCAAATAGTGTTAATGATACTCTTGTCAAGAAGAGAGCTAGTTTCCTCAAAAGCTTTCCATCAAATATCCTCAGTTAGCCTCTAAAATGTATCGCCTGATTTTTTTGCTCTTCTACTGCTTTCTATGGCTAACATGGTACAACATTATACTACAAGCCTCTTCTCTATTAACATTTTCATATCTTTCAGAAAAACGAATAAATATAACAATGATATGATTACCAAAATTATCTGGTTGGCCACCGCATAAGTACCACTCATGCTATAAGTGCCATCATGCACACGTATTTAGCTTAGTTTTTTTTTTTATATTTAGTATGTTTCGTGATTACAGATGGTGATTATATTACCTGAGGACACAGCAAGTGAAAACAGTCTGTCCAGAAGCATCTGCTTGGCTGCAACATCATTAGTCAGGGCAAAGGTATATGCCAGGAGTGCCATAGTGTAGGGGTTTGAAGAAGTCTTCATTTTGTTTTTTAAACAAGATAGAGCCTGAGCCACCATAACTTCCTAGTAGATTTGGGATACACCATGATATTAATGAGTAACGTACAGAAAAGTTTTATTACAATTGAACAACACATCTTCCAACCTTTTACATGTTAAGAGTCCAGGTCAGGATTTATATATAAGCCATTACCATCACTAACATTTCTTTTTCAGATTGGAAGCTTTTGAGCTCAGCTTCATTGGGATACAGCAGTGATCTTGGGGCACATGTATGAAAATTTTTTAAGTTTAAGACTTTCCTTGTTGCCCATAGCAACCAATTAGAGCTCCCCTTTCATTTTTTCAGAGCACTACATGAAATTAAAGAGGAGCTCCGATTGGTTGCTATGGGCAACAAAGACAGTCTTAGACCTAGAGAGTTTTCATACATGTGACCCCTTCTGTCTATTCTCCATAGTCTTTTTAAGGCTTGTTAGGTGGCAGGCTGCTGTTCTGTGTCCCCCACATACTTTATATTGCAGCTCTGTTAGTTCAGGTTGGCTACTGTATATAAACAGAAGCCCAACTGGAAGTTTGGAAAATTTTTACAGTTTTAAAAGGGACACAATGCCTTTAAAAATTCGGGTATGGTAAATGTATGGTAAATGTATAAAAGTAACATGCAACATCTAAAAAAATTTAAATTTAAAATTTAAAATTTGTCCCAGCTTTTTCGACCACTATTTACCCCTCTCCCTTTACTTACATTCCCTTTTTCCCTTTCAGAAGAGCCGGTGATGTAGCATGTGTGACAGGCCCGTTTTCCCGATTCCACCCGGGTTCCCCCAAAAAATGTATATATTAAAAAGTTTTTAATTATTTTTTACCCTTAATGCTTCTATTATTCTATATGTGTGACAGTCTGAGGGAAAGCTTAGGAAAAAATTTAACAGCCCATATTAAAGTTCCCCAAGGTAAAAAATAGTAAAAAAGCAAATATTTAATTACGGAATGTTGCATGTAGAAGGGGCGAATTTCTCAAAAATTCGATTGGGTTTCACTTTCGCCAAATTTTTCCCACAAAATTATTTTTCTTTCCGAACAGCGGGGTTTGCTGTAAACCGTTGGGGCCAGCTTAAATATGCAGGGGGGTTTTGGGTTTTTGGTCTTCTTTAAAATTTTTTGTATTATAGAATGAAAACGCAGAGGGACTGCCCCCGCTTTTAGAATCGCTTATTTTAAAATTCCCGGGGGATTAAGGGGAAAAAAAATTTCCCCAAAAAACTCAAGGGGAATGTAGCCGGATAAAGTCATGCCGGCAAAAAGCGGGAAAAAAAAAACAAGCGGGGAGCTCGGGTTGCAACATTAGTGACGAGTGTGGAGGGAGGGCGGCAGCCACAGCACCCAATGAGGTCGGGGCCCAGGGGCCCCAAAATGACATTCGGGAAAGGGGGGTTAAAACGGGGGAAAGCCCCCCAAAGGGCACAAACGGGAGAGTGGAGGTCACGGCGCAGAAGGTGGAGGTCAGGCGTGGCAAAATGACTTTTTGGGGGGCCCAAAACGGGGAGGAAGCCACAGAGTGGCAAAATGAAGAGAGGGGAGGTCACGGCTCACCCAGGTTTGGGGGTTCAGGCAGTGGACAATGACATTCGGGAGGTGGCAAAACGGGGAAGGAAGCCACAGAGGGCCAAAAAGGCTGAGAGCGGAGGTCACGGCGGCACCCAGCTTTGGGGTTGGGGCGTGGAAACAATGACATTCTGGAGGTGGCAAAACAGTTTTGGGGCAAAAGA
>JAODAL010051091.1:0-26925 GCA_025379985.1 Phyllomedusa bahiana | reverse complement strand
CCCAATTGATAAGGTTGGAAATTTTCATCTCTTTCCCTCTTTTCAACCCCAAAGTTTGATATGAAAACGAAAATCGTTTTTTTAGAAAGAAGTGATTAACTTTAGGATAGACTTTGGCGGAATGAATGAAAACTCTGGGTCTAAAAACCCCCTTTGTTCCCCTAGCAACTGATCAGAGCTCCCATTTATTTTTCCACGCACTATTTGCATAAAAAGGGAGATCTGCCTAGGTCTAAAAAGCCCGTTGAAAGTATGTTGAGACCTTGTGAAATTTAAAATAAAAGGGGGCGACATGTATGAACGGGGGCTGCCCAGAAGTCTGGGTTTCTTTTTGCCAAAAAACTAGCGCAGAGCTGTTCACTAAATTTTTAAACGGTGCACTCCAATATCAGGGCATTACAAAGCGCCGCCGTATTTTTTCACCTGAGAAAATGGGGCAGTCACACTAAAAACCGTGGAAAAAGTACACATTTATAGCTTCAGTACGGAAAATCCAGGTACATCACTGGGGGAACAGGTTTGAGCACTTTAAAGGGGTTTTTCCGACCCAAAAGTTCTTTTTGTAGTAAAAAGTGCTATAGTATACCCCCCAAGTAAAAGGGTTTCTGTTAGGCGCATTCTACAAACTATTGCACCCCCAAAAAAAATGGGTCGGGGCCCCAGATCATACATGTGGCCAAAAATGTGTATAAACTATAAATGAATTACACAGGTTTTGAGGGATGGAAAAAGGGATAAATTTGGTGGATCTAACAGGGGTATTTGTTAACCCCTCCCGTTTTCCCTCCCCAATACCCCCCTGTTTCCCCTTCACATTAAATCAGTGTCCCCACTAAAGTCAATATATTATAAAGACAATGAAAAAAAAAAAATGTATTAATACGAAAAACATTTGCTTCTGTTGGGTAATGCAGACATGAGTCAATCCACTCCTTTTCCCACACATTTTGTTAAGTAGACATATGACTCAAAGGAGGAAAAAAATTAAACATTAATTTCAAATAAATGTTGCATTAAAATAAAATAGCAACTTTAGCAGTGTCGCCTGTCAATTATAAAATTAAACCAATTTATATTTTAAAGCTTATCTGTCACTTAAATAATTTGCTGCCCTATGTAGCCACAGCAGATTACAGGAAGAGACCTGCTTTCTATTAACCAAAATGGCAGCAAAACTATTGTGCCTTTGGGTAATAGGTGTGATAAAAAATACACTAGACACCTAGGACAACATGTATGATTTTTGGCACCCAGGTGCCAATTTTATTGCAAAAGATCGTAGTGTAGAATGGCCTGAATCTATGAACTTGCCCCCTTTCTGGGGTCATGATTTAGTGCTTCTAGCTACAAAGGACAATTTAGCTGGTAAACCCTACATGCCCAAATCTCCCGTTTTTGGGGGGGGGTCCCCCTTTTGGGGTCCCCTCCCGCCCCCCCGGGGGGGGGTTGCATTCCCCCCGCCGCAGCAGGCGGCGGGGGGTTCTTTAAAAATTGGCCCCGGGCGACAGATAGCGCTGGCGTACTCTTTGGCGCCCGGGCCGCTTTTTACAGGCGGGGGTGAAGCGGCCGCTGGCCCCTTCACCCGCCCGGAGTTCGCTGTGCAGGGAGGAGGCAGGGGGATCGTCCTCTCCTCCCCCCCTCCCCCTGTATGTCCCCGGGGCCGGTCGCGGCGCAGGGGAAGTGACGCGCGGCTGCAGGGTAGTGACGCGCGGCCTGCTCTCACTTCCCCCTGCCCAATGAAGGAGATCGATCCGGAGCGGCCGTGTGCAGGAGCCTGGTGGGTAAGTCGGATTTTATTATTTTGATTTTTATTAGCTATATGGGGGGGCTCTGTCCTGGAAACAATGGGGGGCACTACCTGGGCAACAGATGGGGGACATCTACCTGGCATCAGACGGGGTCACTACCCTGGCAACAATGGGGGCACTACCTGGCAAAAGATCGGGGAGGCATTACCTCGGCAACAGAGGGGGACATATACCTGGCAACTGAGGGGAACATTTACATGGCAACAGAGGCGGGCAATCTACCTGGCAACAGAAGCGGGGACATAATACCTGGCAAACAGTGGGACATTATACCTGGCAACAGAGGGGACACTACCTGGGCAACAAGGGGGCATCTACTGGCAACAGAGGGGGGCATCTAAAAAAAACTGGGGGCAAAAACAATGGGGGCACTACCTTGGGCTCATACACCATGGGGGGCACTACCTGGCAAAAAGGGGACAGCTACCTGGCAACAGAGGGGGACATCTACTCCTGGCGCAACGAGGAGGCACTACATGGCAACAAATTGGGCCACTACCTGGCAACAGAAGGCGGACATCTACCTGTGCAAACAGAGGGGGGCATTCTACCTGGCAACATTGGGGGCATCTACCTGGCAACAGAGGGGGCATCTACCTGGCAATTACAATGGTGGGCACTACCTGGCTACCAATGGGGGCAACTACATGGCAAACAATGGGTGGGAGGCCACCTACCCTGGCAACAATGGGGGCACTTACCTGGCAACAATTGGGGGCACCTACCCTGCAAAACAAAGGGGGCACCTACCTGGCTAACAAAGAGGGGCACCTACTTGGCTACAAGGGGGCATCTACCTCCTGTAAGGGGCACTACCTGGCTTTTGGGGAGTTACTACCTGGCAATAAGGGATCTAACTGCAGCTTTCTTCCAAAGCCGTTATGCAGTTAGATGGTGTGGGTTTGGATTTTTGAAGGGGCGTGGCAGATACCGACAAGATGGCTGTGTCATGCAAATTTTTTGCCGCGCCGCGCGTAGCGCGCCGCCCACTACGGTCTCCTGCTTTTTCATTTTCAAAAGTTGCCAACTATGAGGTAAACCAGTTTTAAAGAACTCTACCTGTTCCAGCAGTAATGTCCCTGGATTTGCTGTACTAACGTCATAAATGTACTTTGGTTTTTTTTAAAAGGCTTCTTACGTCTCGTGCCGATCAGCCTCAGCGGAGCTTTTATAATTCGCCTAATTATGGAGTGCGCCTGCTCATACATTTAAAGAAAAGGTCTGCGCCAGTTTTTGGGCTGAAGACACCAGATAAATGGCCAAGCCCCGTACATACATGTCGCCCCAAGTTCTGTAGTTTATCTGTACACATGAGGGGAGTATTGTATCCCAGCAATGTATGACGAGCTGCTATGAATCTGGCTATACAGCAGTCAGCTATCAGTCACTGGTGGGGATTGAAGCGCAGTCCTCATGAAAACTGTTGAAGGGCATACCCATGTGTCCACTGTATTTATTCAACGCTCCTTGTAAAACAACAGCACAATTTTTGTCTCTTACCTCTCCCTGTAATATGCTGCTTCTACAGGGGCATTATATAGTTGAAAGAAACTCTGTAAAATTATCTCTTGTAAACAAAAAACTGCAAATTATGTTCTAGTAACACAACTTTAGATACAGGAAAACAAATAAAACAACAGTGTACTAACCGAGGACCACAACAGCTTCCTCTTCAGCAACTTCTGCAGCAGCAGCTTGTGCTATATTAGGTGCAGATGTAGATTTTTTAGCAGCTACTGACATGTTTCCCTTCTTTGGTGACTTTCTTTTTGTTTCTGCACTACTAGAACTCTTTCTTACTACAGTAGTTGAAACCTGATGAAACACTGGTCTCTTAGCAGGGAGAGATGCTCCTTGCTTGCTACTGACTGTTTCAACTGAGGAGGTTGTTCAGTGTGTTGTAAGCAGGACTTGTACAAGGTATTCTGGTGCCCCAGGCAAATAAGGCATACAGCCCCCCCTCTCAATGGAGAATGCAGCCCACGCCATCCCTTCTTGTGCCCCTTTCATGTGTTGGATAAAGTGGAGCCGTAGGTGGTCGCCTACATTTGCCAACCTGTTTTCCCGGCCCTGGTTGTTAGCTCATGTGTTTCTCGCCTGTAGGTTTGCCCAGGCTGTGATTGGCCCACAGGGAAGCAGGTAAAATCCCCAGTGGGCCACAGGGCATGGTGGGCCCTTGAGAATAGCAGGGGGGGAAAAGGCATAGAAAAAAAAGGCCGAAAGCAAGAATCATGTACAGTAGCTGCAGGGTGGGTCCCAAGGATCAACTCCACTGGCTGGCAACAGGCATCCCAGTCTGACATTGGGTTCGCCTGTATGTTTGGCTTTCTTTCCTACTAGACCCAGCTGCATATGTTTGTGCACTTTCCCCTAGACCTATTGCTCCAGATTCTCTTCTGCCCCAGATGTAGCAGATTTTGATTTTTGACCAGCTGTGTAGAGAGCTGCAACTTATGACATTGTGTGTTAGAAAAAAAATATTCATTTTTCTGGCCAGTATTGCACAAAGTGGATTTCTCACTGTAGTAACAGTCCCATACACATTTGGACCTGGTTGTTGCATGGCAGGATTTTTTCCTAAGTTGCTGATCTGTGATGACCTTATGAACAATGCTGAACAACCATAGGTGTAACTTTAGGGGGTATAGAGGGGACTGGTCCTCCCTACTTTTTTCTAGGTGGGGGACGGTTCCCCCAACTTTTTAGCGCACATCAATAAAAAATAATCCATATGAAAAAATGAGAATACGGTAAGTGGGGAGAGCAGAGCACAGAGGAGGAAGAAGTTAACCCTTTGCATCCTATAGTTCTGGGCATCTTGTGAGGACAGAGTAGGTAGCAGCCTCAAGTGTCAGTGCAGAGTGAGAGCAGCGCTGATTGGTTGAGCAGAAGTCAGCAGGGGTTGCTTAACAATCATGAATGCCTGCTCACTGTACAAGCACTTTCTATATTCTGCGGCTGTATCTTTCCTCCCATTGTATACCTCTTCCCTTACTTTATGCTCAGCCCCTACATCAGAAGAAGAAGAGATGCTCTTGACGAAAAGTCAAACTGCCACCAGACTAAGACCTTACTACACCTTACTCAGGGTAAGGAAGGGGACAAGGGTGCCAGCGTTGTGTGTGCATGTGAGTAGGATAATGTACTGTATATAGAGATGTGTATCATACTGTTACAAGTAATGTGTTTGCACATGTCTACATCATCACGCATTACGCGACGGGGAAAAATGATAAAAGTGAATGGGGCCAGGCCCCTGTAGCATTTTAGATGTGCGTACATGACTGAGGCCCGGCTAGACGACAGATAGGCAGAGGTAGGCGATCACCTAGGGCGCCTTCCTCTGCCTGTCTCTAAGGGGCGCAGACAGGGGCCCCGAACCTTGCCGGGCTCCAGGCCGCTGCCACAGGCCTGAAGCACCGGCGTTCTCTTTAGCTGTATGTGCGTCCGCTGTAAGTAGTAATAGTTTTGGGTCTTGGTTTTGTAGGAGTGTTTTTTAGTCACAAGTATATTTGTCTGGAGATTTGCTCCATGTATCAATGTATATTCGTGATTGGTATTTATATGTATATGCGCTGTCCATATGTACGGTGCAGCACTTTTCGAAAAAGCGATTTATCAGGGATGATTTTAATTGTACAGTCGGACTGCTGAGGTGATGGATCGGGATCTATGTAGAATTATGCAGTGAATTAGTGACAGGGAAACATATATTTTTTTTAACGTAACATACACGCTGCAGTTTCCAATGTGCCGTGTGAAAAAAATTCTGTGCTGAAACCAGCTCCACTTTTTAACCTGTGCACAAAGTAACACAGCGGGGGCACAGGGCCCCGGATGTTTTGGACCTAGCAACGCACCTGGGCACAGGTTATGACTGGTAGAGCTACTAAGTGGGAAGAGAGTAACTGGTGCAGGCGGACAGACTGCTGGTGCAGGGGGGAGAGTGGTGCACGAGGAGAGAGGGGGCATGCGTGCAGGGGGGGCGGAGAGGGACCTGGCGCAGGGAAAAAAGACGAAAAGTAAAACAAAAACGGGCGTAGGAATTAGGGGTGGTGCAATTTTTTGGGGAGTTTGCCTAGGGCACCAAAATGCCTTGTCCTGACCCTGCGTACTGGCCAGTGCATAATTCAAAAACACCCAGCATATAGCAGTGCACACAGTATCTACAGTTATACGCCGTGTGACCATAACTTAAGGGTACGTTCACACATAAGATATGACAGCTGATTCTGGGCCGGATTCAGTGCTGGATCTTCCTCAGAATATCGGCGTCTCAAGGCGACAGGAAAACTGATTGTAAATTCATACACTTTGTAAATCAGTGTTGTTGTTTAGATGACACTGATTTTTCACGTGTGTATTTTCAGAGCGTACTGGCAGCCGCCTACTACAGAATTTTTCTTTGAGGTGTTTTACTCACTAACAGCACTAAGGAATACAAGGGAGAAATCTGTCTCGGGCAGCCTGGGTCACTTGCTCTTCGGAATTCTGCGTTCACAAGCGCCAAATTACCAACAAGAAAATGACACTGTCAGTGCCGACAAACCATCATGTGAACTCATTCTAAGTGTGTAGTGGTTCCTCAACATAAAAAATTAATGTATGTAATTTTACACACACACAATTTCGGGGTACCTTGCTCTAATGTGTCTACTGGCTTTTAACAAGTGTATATTGTATTAATATCTGGTGGTATAGTGTAATTATATTCTATGCTGTACACGTGTTGTAATCTATCTCTCGGGTATAGTGTATTAATAATCTCCTGCTTGTACAGTGCTGTAATTTAATCTTACTGGGGTTATTAGAGAGTAATGTAATCATCTATGGGGTAATATAAGGTGTGTAATGTTGTAATCTCTGGAGAACAGTGTGTAATCATAATTCTCTGGGTTTACGGTGAATAATGCAGTAATATCTGAGTTACCGGTGTCGTTGACTTATCTCTAGGTACAGTGAGTAATGTATATTTGGTGTATGGTGCGGGTGTAATGTAATAATCTCTGGGGTAAATTGTGTAATGTAGTAATCTCTGGAGTACAGTGTGTAATGTAATCTCTGGGGTACAATGTGTAATGTAATCTCTGGGGTATGGTGTAATGTAATCTCTGGGGTACAGTGAGTAATGTAATCTCTAGGCTACGGTGTGTAATGTAATTTCTGGGGTACAGTATAATTAATCTCTGGGGCACTGTGTGTAATGTGATATCTGGGGTATGGTGTAATGTCATCTCTTGGGGGTATAGTGTGTAATGTTGTAGTAATCTTTGGGGTACGATGTGTAGTGTAATCTCTTGGGTACTGTGTATGTTTTCTCTGGGGTACTGTGTGTAATGTATCTCTAGGGTATCAGTGTTTGTAATGTAATCTCTGGGGTATGGTGTAATGTAATCTCTAGGATACTGTGTGTAATGTAATCTCTGTTGTACAGTGTGTAATGTAGTAATCTCTAGGGTACAGTGTGTAATGTATTCTCTGGGGTAAGGTGTGTAATGTATTCTCTGTTGTACAGTGGGTAATGTTGTAATCTCTATGGTACAGCGAGTACTGTAATCTCTCGGGTATGGTGTGTAATGTAATCTCCGGGGTACAGTGAGTAACGTAGTAATCTTTTGGGCACGTTGTGTAATGTAGTGATCTCTGGGGTATGGTGTAATGTAATCTCTGGGGTACGTGTTTGTAATTGTAACTATTGAGTACAGTGTGTAATGTAATTTAATTTCTAGGGTTCCATTTGGGGTAGCAGTGGAATTTGATTTTTTTCTTGAGTACAATGTTGAACAATTTCATTCATAAGGTGCAGTTCAGCTATGTAATTTATGTGGCTCCCATGTGTAATGATACATAAATTTCAGGGGTGCAAGTGAAGTGATGTTAATTTCTGGTGTATGGAACTGCGATAAAATTAATTTTGGAGGGGATACACAGTATGTACTATTAGTGTTTCATAGGAGGTTACAGTGAGATTGGGTTCTTTTTTTCTTACCTCATTATGTTGTGTGATTACTAACAATTTATGGGAGCAGTGATGGGGGATGGGAAGGAGATTAAGCGAAATTTGCTGCATTGCGTAAAGTTTGTAATTTCCATCTAGAGGGGTAATATTATAGGTGGGCTGGTTCGGTTTCATTGCCAGGGATGCTTTTTAGTCCCAGTCCGGCTCTAAAACTTCCAGTAATTAGAGTGACACCTCTTAACCTTACAGATTGCACCAAAATAGTGTTTGCTGTAAGGACTCAACCACGGACTGCTGGGGGAGCACACAGCACTCCTTCAGACCTCCTAGTAGGGATTTGGAGGGGCCGGCGCTTTCATTGCATGGGAGGGTGGGGAGGAAGGGAAGAGAGGGGAAGTGACAAGTGGAAGGGAAGTAAAGGAGGAGAGATAGGAAGATAGTGGATGATGAGGGGAAAAATGGTCCCCCCACAAATTTTTTAACCATAGTTTATGAGGGACATTAGCTAGAGAAATTTCACCAGCTTGAAAATCTCTCTGTATTGGTACTGCCCAATTACGGTATCTTTTCTTTGTGACAACTGATGCCAAAACTCATCAATTCTGCCACTTTCCTTCAGAATGACATCACTGATTTCAATAAGTAATCTGTCCATGTTTTGGGCCCAGTAGCATTTAGAAATTTGCTGGTAATAGTCTGGATGTGCCCAATTCTTGATGACAACCGTAGACCCAGATCTGAAAAGGCATCACCTTTTTCATATAGTCCAGAGCTTTGCAATAAAAGGCTAAAGTCTTCTAGCAATTTGTGGTAACAACTTTGGCATTATCATGGCCCCTCTCTCCCTTGATTAGCTTCTTGTTTCCAAAACCCATGAGAATATCTTATCTTCCTGGGACACAGATGCACAGAGGGTGTCAGAATATTTAATTTCCAGGTTGTTTGGAGTCTTTGCAAATTTACACTTGTAATGGCAACCAAGGAAATTTGGATGGACCATACAGGGGTGTGGGATGGATTTAACAAAAACGACAAATCAGAAATACTCTGACATCTACACAAATATTTTGGGACGCAGCTAAGGCGGGTACTCTAGTGGGCCGATTGATATCTTTATTGACAGACTCCAAAAGGAAATATCCGGACAAAATGACAGTCAACTCAGTGAAAATCTGAGAATTTTAATATTCAAATTTTTCCTAAACAATCTGTCAGTTGAAAATAATACTAAATGGAAGACGGTTAAGCAATCCTTATGAAGTTTGGTTCGGGGGCGGGGGGGGGGGGGGAAAGACGATAAAAAGGGGGAATCCAGAAATCGCACGAGACAAGAGGCGAATCTATTTAAATCTACGGGAAGAAAGCTGGTAGAGCACTAGCTAGGTTAGTGAGAGAAAAACCACCCCCTAGACTCATATCCTTGGCCCTGAGTGGGCCCTTCTGGGAAATTTGTGACTTTAGATTTCTTGTGCATACTTTTATTATCTTGATATGCTATATAAGTTTTTTTCCCTCTTGTTTGATAATTCAAAAAAAAAAATAAAACAACAAAAAAGAAGTTAAAAAAAACAGGCAGAACAGAATGCAAAAAAAAAAAAAAAAAATAATAAAAAAATTATATTGTTTAAAATTTGTTTTGTAACTCTGGCTTTGATTGTAAAAATTAAGTCCATATTAGCAATCACAAAATTCAATAGTATAGAGTAATGTGTCACAACTATAGTGATATGACATATACAAACAGCTGGGCTGAGTACAACATTACTTCTTTGCATGTACAGTTGTCTAAGTCCAAGGGTCCCAAATGCAAAATGTGATCTCTTAGTGAACTTTGAGAGTCATATTTAGCATCGCAAATCATCCTTGGGGATTGATTGTATGGAACACTACTAGATCCACAACCTTGATAATGAGGGGTGTTCTGGCAGTAGCAATGTGAATGCACTGTGGCTACGTGAATCTGAGACTGCAAGCCTGTTTCCACGCATGAAGATAATGGACGTTTCAGAGTGACAGCCGGGATTGTCTAGGACTGAAGGACAGCATCCAGGGAGGGAAATTTCGATTGTTATGATTTAGTTAAGCCCCTTTCTCTATCGGGATAAGATAGGATAATGTATCTATGCCAATGTTATCAAAAAATTTTATTTGGGGGCTACCAACTTGTTTCCCTCATCATGAAGTACCAAGAGAGACATGAGATAGGAGAGTATGCGGTACAGGGAAAAATCTGGGACTATTTTATATACCATGAGATAAGTAATCCAGTCACTCCTCATAAATCAGCGGCAATTAACGGGAACTTGTTTACTCAACTGTCAGTTGCACACTGAAGCATGCTAAGGACGAAGAATTCTACCCCATTTTTAAATAGGAACATGGATGCCCGTAGTGACGATCTAACTCTGGCTGTGGTGATATAAATTTGTATGACTTTATTATAGATTGCTCGGGAGAACACAGAATCAGAATATGTATTCTTTAATACATCCTGATAAGCTACTATTAATCAGTGAGGTGTAATAGTTTAGATTGATTACTTACCTTCACTCTCGGCACCCGGGGATTGTAGAAGTCGAGATGACCAAGTACGTGGATAGTGGGAAATTGTCTCTCCTAGTGAGAGGGGATATTTAAGAGGTGATCCCGCAATGTCCGGCTTACGTGGATAACTGATGCGTATTATGGTAGATATAAGATATAGGGCACCCTGAATTTTGGCTGGAGAAAAGTTTTCAATATACATGTTTTCTATTCTCTTGATAGCTATCCCCCAGAGTCCAAAAGGAAACTCTGTCCCTCGCAAACTCCGATCCATCCTTCCTTCAATTCCTCCACCATTTTGTGAAACTCACTTTAGTCTTGATAGTTCATGGGTTCTCAGACAGAGAGGCTCTATGACAACGATGTCAAATTTGTTGTGAGGATTAACCATGGTTTCCACCAACAAGATGCGACAATTTATGGTAAAGGTAACACAATTTCCATGCCGGATGAGGTGGAATGACGGATATTCGTGTAGGCCAAAGCAAAGGTTCTCTATCTTGTAAATGTGTGGTCAAGTATTAATGTCTTCAATAGAGGTAAGATGTCTCAGCAGGAAAGCCATAGACATCAATATTTCTTAACCTGATGCAACAGATGTGAAATCTAAGAAATTTAGATTTGCGTCAGTCAAGTCTGGCCTGTTTACGTGCATATTGGGACGCTGTACAGGGCCTTTACTTTTCACCTTGGACAGAGTTGCCTGGCTTCGCCCTTGTGGGGCAGCCACCATAACCTTGCTTGTGGGTTGTTGTGCAGATCCTGAAACCCGCCGGGTCTTTAATCCGTTAACAATCGCTAGCTGTCTTGTTGGCGTGGTGGTCATTTCACGGTTGCTCATCTGCCTCGCAAAAAAATTATTGTTGTGCATAGATTACACAAAAAAAACCATGCTGACATTTTTGGTAACATATTGACCGAGATAACCTGAGAATTAATTTAACAAGTTATTAAGTGGTGTGAATATGTGAATGTTGCAAATAAAAAAAGGATTAAATAAAACAAAATAAATTAGGAAAAAAAAGAAAATTGAAAAAGATTCTGCAATATTTTATAAAGTGAGTTTAAACTGTCTCCCCCAAAAAAGTAAACTTGTCACCGTGATTTATTAAAACGAGGACTCTCATAAAACTGTGTCATTGAAAAATAAAAACAGTTAAAACTATTGAGATGCATGGAGGCAAAAGCCTAAAAAATGTGCTGGTCATTGACTTTACTTTTCACGTTGTTATAGGCGCTTAGAAGGGGCGTTATGCAGATGTATATCTATTAGGCCCACTACCTGTAGGCGACTCGGCCTCAGGAATCCTTGTGAGGCGATTCCCACTCCCCAGCGTAGGCAAGTGGGAATGATTGTTCCGTGTTGCTCGCATGGCCATCGGGACCAGCTTTACTGGAGCAACGGTTTCCCAACGGGGAAGCGCCAACAGAGGTTTACACATAAAGTAACATCTGTTTTTTTAATATTTTTTCTTTTTTTTATTTAAAAGTAAGGGGGGGGGAATGGGCACGCACCATAAGTTATCCTACAGATGGCTATTGACCTACAGGGCGGCAACTCATTTTACTACATATGCGGGCATATGAGCCTGCTAGGATGGGCACATGATTACCGCTACAGGGGACCACATAATTACCTACAGGGGGATGATCGAACTACAGGAAGGGCAACTCATACTACTACAAGAGGCAAGAATTGCAGGGGCCATATTTTACCTAAAAGAGATCCACTCATTTTACCACAGGGGGCTCTCTATACTAGTACTGCCTATGCATTTGTAACAGTGTTCTGAATGGAACTAGTAAAAAAAATTGTGAAAAAGTAAAAAAAAGAACACAAAACCCACAAAAAAACACATACCACATCTCTTTCCTTCTTTACTAATGGCATTCGCCACCAAAAAAGATTAAAACAAAGAAATAATTATTATTGTTGGTACTCGCGAGTGTGTCTCAATAACGAGCCGTAGGCCTTATAAATCTGTTGTATTTTTAGCCATTTCAATATTGAATAGCGTTAAAAGCCAGAGATATGGAGACCTTGGAGTCGTGGAGTTCGAAATCACTCATTGTGTGCACGATTTTTGGTGGGAGTTGGAGTAGTTATAACAATGGAGCCGACTCCAAAAATCTATAATAAATGTGTACAGTTTGTTTAATGCACAGTAGCACAAGAGGAATTGGCTGTAGGCAAGTACTACTGTTCCCATAATCTTCAGATGAGGTGTTTGATTTTGAAACGTATTTGGATGACCGATGTAGCAGGCAGAAAGCGGTTCTACAGCAGGGGTAAAATATTTTGCTCCCATAGCATAACAAGAGTTATACAGATTATTGTCATGTCAACTGCTATTGTTACGGTTTTTGCTCACTGGTGGTGGGAACAATCTTTTTCTTTTGTATTCTAACAAATTCTAAACCTTGTTCTCAATTTCCCTAATAGTTCAGTGTGTTATTAGGCTTGATTCCAAAGCGATAAGGGTTACCAATTCTGAGCAACAATGAAGATGTTCCCAAGGAAAAGAGAAGCCGCACATCGCATGCACCAGCTCATCTTGGATAGCGGTCTCTGGCAAGAAAATTTGCCCAAATGCATCTATGTCGTAGGCCATAGAACAGTGGATTGAGGCTTTAGTCTAAATCGAAGTCATCCATTCCGAAGCCAATAGGTGACAGCTACAGGCAAAATATCAGAGTCAAACAAGTTGGCTGATCATAAGGTCTATTAGTTATATCGTGGATCAGACATGCGTGGGGGGGATGATGGTTGTCTGCTTCGTAAGAGTGAAATCAGACGTTACATCCAAGCAGAAAAGGCTAACACGGCAATTAAACAGTTTGGTGATGCTGGTCCAAAAGAAAAAAGGTGGTAAGCAGTAAGCTCTCAAGCTTGAGAATATCGTCATCAGAAGAGTTGTATGCTCGAGTTTAGCCTCTCGATCGGAGGTCAAACACTGGATTTGGCCTTGGAATAGGGCATAATGGATCCGAGAAAATTGAAGGAAAACTGTCAGGTCGGCGGAGGGATCATGGCCTGACTGATGTTATGGGGTTGGTTTCACAGGCCAAAGATGTGTTAGATCCTAGGATCGCGATGTTGAGCTCAATGCTGAACTATATGTGGAGTGTATCATACGCAAGATTGAGGTACTGCCAGCACTCGAGAGTACTAGAAAAGGACGATATAGAGCAAACATGTATTCAATATCGCAAAACACAGTTTTTTTGGTCTATTTTGAACCCAAAAATAACTCATTGAAGCCATTTTCTCGTTGTTATATGAACTGTATATTACCAAAATATGGCGCATTATAAGCACATGCACCAGACAGCTGATTGTAGAAATGCGGCTAAAAAGGCAAATTACATTATAGTAGAAATGATATGTCTGTGCCATCCTCATAACTCCACATGCGCCTAGACTAGGTTCATTACAGAACTAAAAACACAATGATTATGACTATGTGCAACATGATTTTGCGCAATGGCCGTTTTAGGTCACATTGTAAGTTTACTCTGCAAGGTATACCAGACGCCAGATTTTTTGAGAGGTTTCCTTAGTTTCAATGGCACACTTTGCACTGAATAAATGCGCCTAAAAACTGCCGTGCTGACGCCTGTTTTCGGACATGTCGCCCATAGTGTTCCAGCATGACAATGGCCCGAAGCATACATTAAGATAGTGAGAAGAAAGTTCTAGATGGACTCAATGAAATAGAGTTTCTGACACTGTACCTTCCACTGTCCCAAGACCTCAACCCAATACGAAAAAAACTTGTGCGGTAGACGTTGAAGAAAATGCTGTACTTGTACCCAAGGTCCATTCTGTATGCACAACATTGGGATTGTATACTAGAGACTGGGGGATCTGCTTTTTGGTTCAAAACATTGTTACTCCATTTTTGCTATGTCAGTGTAAGTTCTACCAAAATAGTTTGATTAATTGTTCGTCAAGAAGGTGATAAGTCCTGATGTTAATAAAGTAAGTTATTACTTAAACATGCGCCAAGTAAGATGGAGTGGGAGTCGGAGTCGGGAGTCGGAGTTAGGGAAACTGAGGAATCAGAGCTTTGGCTTACCGACTCCACAGCCCTGGTAAAAAGAAATCACAGATTTGTGATTTTTGTTCATCGTGCAGCACATAAAATGAAATAAAAAGCGATCAAAAATGCATATAAATGCATGTGGTATCAATGAAAATGCCAGTTCATCCTGCAAAAAAAGCCCTTACACAGCGCTATATAAAAATGTTATGGCTACTAGTAGATAGCGATGCATAAATATTGTTTTACACAATAAAAAAACTATATAAATTAGGTATCAACGTAATTGTATTCACCCACAAAGTACAACTAACATGTCACGTTTACTGCACAGTGAATACTGTTAAAAATCTAAATAAAAAACACTGTTAGAATTTCAGTATTTTCTTCACCCTGTCTTCTAAAAAAACGGATTTAAAAGCAATCAAAAAGTCTTGTCCCCTCCAAGATGATAGCAGTAAAACATCAATTGATCCTGCAAAAAACAAGCAATAAACAGTTCTGTACACAAAAAAATAAAAAATAAAAAGCGATGCAAAAATATGTTTTCTTTTTTGAAATTTGTATTTTGTATTCTTACATTTTGAATTTTATTTTGTGTTTTTATTTTGTAAAAAGCAGTAAAACATAAAAAATATGGTGTTATAATCGTATCGACCTGTTGAGTAAAGCTAGCAAGTCATTTATTTTGGGATGCTTTTTTCCAGCATTTGTTGTAATAATTAAACATTTTCAGTTAAAATTGCAGATGGTTGGAAAAGAAATTTCATTTTCACAGCCTAACGTTAAAAAAATTTGTTAACCACCTGTGGGGTCGATATACTCACTACACCCCTTCATATATTCCTTAAGGGGTGTAGTTTCCAATATCGGGTCTTTTAAGGGGTGTTTATTACGTTTTAGCACCTTAGTGTGTTCTCAAACCTGAAAGGGAGCATATGGTTGAACCAAGTAACCTACTAAGGCCACATATGGGATATCTCTAAAATGGCAGAATTGGGGGAATCAGTATTGAATTGCAGTTCCCTGTTATCATCTGTGTTCCAGTAAATAATGGATACAAATTGAAAATCTGCCAAAAAAGTGAAATTTTTACATTTCACCTCCACTTTGCTTTAATTTCTGTTAAACACCTAATGGGTTAATAAACTTTCTAAACACTGTTTTGAATACTTTAAGGAGTGTAGTTTCTTAGATGGAGTTATTTATGCGGTTATCTAACATACAGGTGCCTCAAAGCCACGCCAGTACTGGACTGGTCCCTAATAAAAACTGTCTTTTCCTGCAAATGTGAAAAATGACTACAAAATTTCTAAGCCCCCTAATGACTTCTCTGCTTATATTGCATTTTGTTATTTTTAAGAATTCTAAGATCCTTTGAAGATCCATGTCTTTTGTGTATAAAAAGTCTGTGAATTTTCAATTTCTTGTATAACAACTTTTCTGAAGAAGGGAGCTAGTTCTCTCGAAAGCTCACCATCAAATATACTCAGTTAGCCTGAAAAAGGTATCGCCTGATTTCTTCACTCTTCTGCTAATGTTAGTAAGAAATAAAAAGACATTTAAAAAATGATGGCTACGTACCATAGACACGTGGTAGATGCTAGTTATAAACTATCTTGTGTGGTATAACTATCTGTCTTACGCACAGAAATTTTTGAACTTTGAAAATGGGAATGTTTTTAAATTATCACGATATTTTGATATTTTTCACAAATAGACAAGGATTGTATGGACCAAAATTTCTAACTAACCTGAAATACAATGGGGCGCATTTATCAAGGCAGTTGCACCAGAATTCTGGCACAATTTGCACCAAAAATAATGGAGTACATTCTATTAAAAGGTAATTTGACATTACAACAATTATAGTCAATAAACTGTTAATGCATACACAGGGTTAAACTATAACCAACTGCATACACATGCACACATGCTATCTTGTCATTAACGAAATATATTATTCTCACACTATTTCTTACACGTGCTTTACACCACATTTACTATGCGTTTTTAGACAGTTTCCAGAAACTCCTATCCCTCGTCCGGCAAAAGGGGCATGGTCTCGATAAAGGGGTATACTATCTGGGAAAAGGCTGTGTGAATTCACATCCACCAAAAATGCGCCAAAATTTGGGCGCATGTAAGTGGCATAAAGTAAGCCAACTTAAAGGGCAACATGTATGTATGGGGCTGTGCCAATTTTCTGGTGTCTTTTCAGCCCTGTGCTCTTGACAAATGAGCAGGCGCACTCCAAAATTAAGTGCATTATAAAGTGCCTGTAGCACTTTGTAATGCGCCTAAGATGCGGGGGCGTTCTGGAGGCGTTGCACCACCACCGTATTATTCTACATATTTATGACTTTAGTACGGCAAAACTAGGCGCATTATTGCTGGAACAGGTGGACCAATTTAAAAGTGGTTTACCTGAGCCTGAATTGTTGCTTTGTAGCCAGAAAGCGCTAAATCTATGACCAACAGTAGAACCGATTAGTAGATTCAGGCATGTTCTACACTACTAATGCATGCAATAAAATTGGCACCTTGGGCGCCAAAAATCATATATGTCGCCCAAAGATGGTATAAACTTAGACTAGACAGTTTTAACCTGCGCTAGGTTTATTAACACTATTATAAATGTTTCAAATTATAAGACTGTCATTGATCCCCTACCAACCAATAAGAGTTCTGGCTCCTACGGACCAGTTAGACGCTCCTAATCACCTTGTTACCTGAATTAAAGACAGCTGTCTTAAATAGTCACCTTTATAAAAGACTCCTGTCCACAGACTCAATTAATCAGACTATTCTGCCACCTATGTGCATTAGAGAGGTCCCTGAAGGGTTGTGAGAAGTCTCTGCACAAGTGTATGGTAGATAGTGAACTCGCTGTATTAATCCCTTTCCTAAGCATGTGGAGGTCCAGTAAGGCGAATGCAATGGATGCGCCTTCAGGGTAGTTATTCACTGTACCTTGAGATAACATGCAGGAAGTTACAATATATGCAGTCGAAAAGAATTCTCCTCTCAGCTCTGTGAAAACTTGCCTGGACAAGATGAAGTCACGACTACAGTGAAGCAAGAAAAGATGTGACTTCACAGAACAGGAAAAGAAGCATGAAGCAAGATGATATGGGAAATACATAAAACATAACCATAAAACAATTGCAAACAATGACAGCATTACACAACCAACATAATATATCTACATAACATATCCAAACATAATATATCTACATAACATATCTAAACATAACATGAATTCACATGTTATATGAATGGCGACAACTTGAAGCCATAGCTGGAACAGCACACTCTCCTCTGAAATCCTTAGGATTTCACTATATTTCTTTTGATATTGCGGAGTAATGTCCATTTGGAGATCCAATGACGTTTTAGGAACCTAAAAGACAGAAAGGAAAACTAAAGCAAAACACAACAACAACTAAATAGATGGATATGAAAAGTCCAATGATGAATACGCCCAGTCCTTAGTTCAGGCGACTGTTGAGGTAGTCCAGAAGTTGGAGGACTAAGCCAGTAGAAAGTTCTTTCTGGCATAACTGCCATTACTTCTCAACAGGTAGTTTCAGGAGTCTTAGATGTTGGCCAGCAGTCTTAAAAGCAACCTTGGTAGAAGTCTTTGGTGCTTACCTCTTTCTTGGTAATGTCCTATCACCAAGATGGTGAAGAGGTGATGGCCAGGAAGATTCTTTTCTGACTTGGCCCTTGTGATGGTGCATACGATCTTCAGCCATTTGGAGAAACATTCATGGCGATCACAGCCAAAACCAGACATCTCTTTGGAGTTGGTGACTAGAGCATTTCCTTCTGTATAGTTGTCAGGATCTTGGAGACTGAAGATGTCATGAAAAGAAGTTTCTTTACTCAGTAGGAACTCTGGACCTGTCAACCAAGAAGAATTTGCAAAGACACTAACAGATGCTTGCCTGGTGGCACAATCTGCAGGATTGAGATGAGATGGAACAGAGTGCCATTGCTCAGGTTTAGAGTATTTTCTAATCCTTTCAATGCAGTTGCAGACATAGACATATAAGTGTTTTGTCTGGTTGTAGATGTAACCTAGAACAACCTTGCTGTCTGTGTAATACCGAATGTGATCTGAGAAGATATGGATTTCCTTTCTTTGGCTTGTGGCAAGAGATGCTGGAGTGTAGCATCGTGGTAGGCGAATCCTATGCAAGTCATGTAGAGATTCTTTCCAAGACTCCCACTTTCACTGCTTGTTGGAAGGCAGTGTGGCATTCTAGTCCTCTATAAACTCAGAGAACTGTCTTAATGGAAATTTGCCTTGTACAGTTAAAGGTTACAAATCCCAGTGGATTATTTAGGCTGTTTACTACTGAGAGAACACTACGTTTAGTAAATGGTTTATCTGTACAGTTAACTTGGAAGCCAAAGGAATCATTTAACAAGTCCCACCTTAGACCCAGACTTATCTGTACTTGTGGATTGTCTATGCCTAGCTTCAAGTCTTTGAATTCTGTGGCATGATTGCTGGATTGAAAGGCTTCCATGACATCAGCACTGTTAGAAGTTATTTTATGTAAACTCAGACAAGCTTTAGAAAGCATACCTTGAGTCTTTTTGAGCAGATCTATGGCTTCTTCAGCTGTGGGCAAGAATTTGAGCGCCTCGTCTACGTAGAAGTCTCTTTCAACTAAGTATCGGGCATCCTTCCCAAACTCTGATTCACCATCAGCAGCTGTCCTTCCATATGTAGCAACAGCAGTTGAAGGACTGTTACCAAAGATGTGCACTTTCATGTGGTATTCAACCATTTCCTTGCTAGTGTTGTTGTCTTGGTGCCATAGAAATCTGAGGTAATTTCTGTGATCTTGTCATACGATAAAACAATGGAACGACTGTTCAATATCAGCAGTAATAGTAACTGGCTGCTGAATCTCATAAGCAATCCTCCCAGATTGTTGGTCAGGTTTGGACCAGTGAGAAGACCGTCATTCGGAGATATGCCACAATGCTTGGCACTTGAGTCGAACACCACTCTAATCTGGTTAGGTTTTTTCACGGATGATATATTCAAAGGAGGAAAAGATACCAGCACTCTTCGTGTTCATGAAAGGTGTGAGCTGGTTCTGCATGGTATTGCACTGTTCTCGGTTGTTTAGAGCCTGGTTCTTATGGTTACGGAAGGGTTAAGGGTGCGACCCAATGGATAGTTTCATCTTTGAAGGATCCATTGTTCATTATTTTAATAAACTGTTTTCTATAATACAAGGCTAATAGGTTGTTATTTTGTGTTGTACCAAACCACCTGATCTTCCTAAATCATCATCTGAAATGACATAATAATTACATCCAGTATCTAAATGGAGGTTGGAAAAACATTCCCTATACTTCGGTAATGATGAGTGCAATGGCTTAAAGTAAGTTGGGCGACCATTTTGAAGCACGTAGGAGGAGTTCTCTTCAGATGGTTTATGGCTCTTATCCAAAACATATGTCACCCCACAATTACCAGCTAACTCAAGGTCTTGTGCATATGGGCGGCTCCATCTGGACCCACTGCATGGCTGAAAACCTTGATGGACTCTAAGAATATCTCTCCGAGTAAACTGCAGAATGTCAGCATTCTGTCTCATTGGAGGGAATTTCATTAGCTAGGTGCATCAAAGTGAGGTTGTTAATATGCAAGCCTGTGGTGTAGGAATTTATTTTTCTTTCGTCGGGTATTTGGTCAAATTCAATTAATGTTGTTAAACAATAAGGGTATGCGGTGGCTACTTTTATTTTGAGGAGACAAACGTATCCAATGGTCATCTGCAAAAGTCTCTATTATAGACACTATTTGGCTCTGCACATCCAAAAACTTTTTTGAATAAAAATAAGTATAGGTGCACACTGGCACCGCAAAAATAACATACATATACATTCCCAAATGTCAGCAGCACCACTATTCACTAGAAAACATCAAAGGATATATGTAATTTTTGAAAATGCAGTCTGCTAAGGATATATGAAATATTTGGGGTTCTTAGTCATAATTTTGAAGCATACTTTTTGGTGACCTTTTCAGATTGACCGTCTTGGTAGACCTTGAACAAACCACACTTTGGCACAGCTTTTATGACCATTCTTTCCACCCACATATTTCCATGCAGGAAGAGGGGGACAGTGGTGTGGCTGAATATAAGGCTATGGTGGCTCCCGCCATGCATTGCAATGGCTTTAACAATGCCTGCTTGAGGTGGTGAGATTGTTAGATGGAAGTAGGATGCAAGCTGTATAACTTGTCCTATTCCATTGCAATCAGCGCACTGATGACCAGTTTAAGTCCTTGAAGTGAGGCTGTGCATAAAATTGGAGAATAGAGTTAAGCTTTGGTTTCTTGGGAAACGGGAACGGGTTGGTTCGTCCCCCCCCCCCCCCCCCCCCCCCCCCCAGCGGGATCAGGCTGGTTTCGCCTAAAAATGGCAAAAATTCTAAGCCCGCGGGTGGCGGATTCCGGCGTAAAAACTAAATGTTTTTACCGGCTAATATGGCCGTGGAGTTAACCCCGACCTTGCTGGAAGTGAGGCTGAGTAAAAAAATTGCAGGGTTAAGCCTTGGTTTCTTGGGAAATGGGGTCAGCGGGATCAGGCTGGTTTCGCCTAAAAATGGCAAAAATTCTAAGCCCGCGGGTGGCGAAGTCGGCGAAAAAACAAAATGTTTTTTGCGGCGAAAATGGCGCCATGGGTGTTAACACCCGATCCTTGCTAGGAGTGAGGGGATGAGCAATAAAAATTGGAGTAGTTAAGCCTTGGTTTCTTCGGAAACGGGGGCAGCGGGTTCAGATGGTTTCGCCTAAAATGGCAAAATATCTAAGCCCGCGGGTGGCGATTCCGGCGAAAAACAAAATTATTTTTGCCGGCTAAATTGGTGCCGTGGAGTTAACCCCGACCTTGCTGGAAGTGAGGCTGAGCAAAAAAATTGGAGGGTTAAGCCTTGGTTTCTTGGGAAGAAATGGGATGGTTGTCAGGGGATCAGGCTTTTGGTTTCGCCTAAAAATGGCAAAATTCTAAGCCCGTGCGGGTGGCGAATCCGGGCGAAAGACGAAATTACTTTTTGCCGGCTAAAAAAAATGGTAGTCCGTGGAGTTAACCCCGACCTTGCTGGAAGTGAGGCTGAGCAAAAAAATTGGAGGGTTAAGCATTGGTTTCTTGGGAAATGGGGTCAGCGGGATCAGGCTGGTTTCGCCTAAAAATGGCAAAAATTCTAAGCCCGCGGGTGGCGAATCCGGCGAAAAACAAAATGTTTTTTGCCGTCTAAAATGGTGAAAACCCCAAATGAGTTTACCCGACCTTGCTGGAAGTGAGGCTGAGCAAAAAAATTGGAGAGTTAAGCTTTGGTTTCATGTGAAACGGGGACAGCGGGATCAGGCTGGGTTTCGCTTAAAAATGGCAAAAAATTCTAAGCCGGCGGTGGTGGGTTTCCGGCGAAAAACTAAATGTTTCTTTCCGGCTTAAAATGGCGCGTGGGTTAACCCCGACCTTGTGGGATGATGGCTGAGTAATAAAATTGCGGTTAAGCCGTGGTTTCTTGGGAATGGTGGTCAGGGGATTCAGGCTGGTTTCGCCTAAAAATGGCAAAAATTCTAAGCCCGCGGGGTGGGCGATTCCGGCGAAAAATAAATGTTTTTTGCCGGCGAAAATGGCGCCATGGAGTTAACCCCGACCTTGCTAGAAGTGAGGCTGAGCAATAAAATTGGAGAGTTAAGCCTTGGTTTCTTGGGAAACGGGCGGTTCTGCAGGGAATCAGCTGGTTTCGCCTAAAAATGGCAAAAATTCTAAGCAAGCGGGTGAGCGATTCGGCGAAAGAAATAACAAAATTATTTTTGCGGCTAAAATGGTGCCGTGGAGTTAACCCCGACCTTGTGGAAGTGAGGTGAGCCAAAAAATTGGAGGGTTTAAGCCTTGTTTCTTGGGAAAATTGGTGAGTCAGCGGGATCTGGCTGGTTTCGCCTAAAAATGGCAAAAAATTTCTAAGCGCGGGAGTGGCGATTCCGGCCGAAAAACGACAATTATTTTTGCCGGCTTAAATTGGTGCCGTGGAGTTAACCCCCGACCTTGTGAAGTGAGGGCTGAGCAAAAAAAATTGGAGGTTAGCCTTGGTTTCTTGGGAATTGGGGGCAGACGGGGATAGGCTGGTTTCGACCTAAATATGGCTAAAAATTTTAAGCCCGCGGGTGGCGATCCGGCGAAAACCAAAATGTTTTTTGCCGTCTAAAATGGTGACATGGAGTTAACCACGACCTTTGCTGGATACATAGTGATGCTGAGCAAAAAAAATTGGAGAGTTAAGCTTTGGTTTTCTTGGGAAAACGGGTGGTCGCGGGCAATAGGTGTTTCGCCTAAAATATGGCAAAAATTATCTAATCCAGCGGGGGTGGGATTTCCGGCGAAAAACTCCACCCCCCCCCCCCCTCCCCCCCCCCACCCCCCCCAAATGTTTTTTTACCGGCTAAAATGGCGCCGTGGAGGATATCTGACATTGCTGGTAAGTTGAGGCTGAGTTAAAAAAATGCAGGGTTAAGCCCTTGGTTTTGGTAAATGGGGGTTCAGGGGATCTGGCTGGTTTCGCTAAAATGGCAAAAATTCTAAGCCGCGTGGTGTCGGATTCCGGGCGGAAAAATAAAATGTTTTTGCCGGCGAAAATAGGCGCCAATGGAGTTACCCTGACTTGCTAGAATTGAGGCTGAGCAAAAAATTGGAGAGTTAAGCCTTGGTTCTTGGATACGGTGTGGCAGCGGGATCAGGCTGGTTTCGCCTAAAAATTGGCAAAAAATTCTAAGGCCGTGCGGATGGCGATTACGGCAGATAAACAAAATTATTTTTGTCGGCTAAAATGTTGCGTGGAGTTATCCCCGACTTTGCTGAAGTGAGGCTGAGTAAAAAATTGCAGGGTGAAGCCTTGGTTTTTGGGAAATGGGGTCGCGGGATCAGGCTGGGTTTCGCCTAAAAATGGCAAAATATTTATAGCCCGCGGGTGGCGATTCCGGCGAAAAATAAAATGTTTTTTGCCGGCGAAAATGGCGCCATGGAGTTAACCCCGACCTTGCTAGAAGTGAGGCTGAGCAATAAAATTGGAGAGTTAAGCCTTGGTTTCTTGGGAAACGGGGTCAGCGGGATCAGGCTGGTTTCGGCCCTAAAAATGAAAAATTCTAAGCCAGCGGTGGCGATTCCGGCGAAAAACAAAATTTTTTTGCCGGCTAAATTGGTGCCGGGGAGTTAACCCCGACCTTGCTGGAAGTGAGGAGCATGAGCAAAAATATTGGTGGGTTAAAGCCTTGGAGTTTCTTGGGAAATGGGGGACCAGCGGGATCAGGATGGTTTCGCCTAATAATGGCAAAAATTTCTAGCCCGCGGGTGAGCGATTTAAGGCGAAAAAAAAACGAATGTTTTTTGAGGCTAAAATTGGTGACTCCATGGAGTTAACCCTGACCTTGCTAGATGTGAGGTGGAGCAAATTACTTGGAGGGTTAAGCCTTGGCTTCTTGGGATACGGGCGTCTGCGGGATCTAGTAGTGGTTTCGCCAAAAAATGGAAAAATTTAAGCCGAGGGTGCGCGATTCCGGTGAAAAACAAAATGTTTTTTGCCGTCTAAAATGGCGCCATGGAGTTAACCCCGACCTTGCTGGAAGTGAGGCTGAGCAAAAAAATTGGAGAGTTAAGCTTTGGTTTCTTGGGAAACGAGGTCAGCGGGATCAGGCTGGTTTCGCCTAAAAATGGCAAAAATTCTAAGCCCGCGGGTGACGATTCCGGCGAAAAACGAAATGTTTTTTACCGACTAAAATGGCGCCGTGCAGTTAACCCCGACCTTGCTGGAAGTGAGGCAGAGTAAAAAAATCGCAGGGTTAAGCCTTGGTTTCTTGGGAAATGGGGTCAGCGGGATCAGGCTGGTTTCGCCTAAAAATGGCAAAAATTCTAAGCCCGCGGGTGGCGATTCCGGCGAAAAATAAAATGTTTTTTGCCGGCGAAAATGGCGCCATGGAGTTAACCCCGACCTTGCTAGAAGTGAGGCTGAGCAAAAAAATTGGAGTGAGAGTTATGCCTTGGTTTCTTGGTACTGGGGGTCAGCGGGATCTGGCTGGTTTCGCCTAAAACTGGAAAATATTCTAAATCGCGGGTGGCAGATTCCGGCGAAAGGACGAAATTATTTTTGCCGGCTTTAATATGGTGCCGTGGAATAACCCGACTTGCTGAAGTGAGCTGAGCAAAAAAAAATTGGAGGGTTAATCCTTTGTTTCTTGGGAAAGGGGGTCAGCGGGATCAGGCTGGTTTCGCCTATAAATGGCATAAAAATCTAAAGCCGCGGGGGTGGCGGATTCGGCGAAAAACAAAAAGTTTTTTTGCCGTCTAAATGGCGACATGGAGAGTTTATCCCTGGACTTGCTGAAGTGGGAAAGTAGGGCTGAGGCAAAAAATTGGAGAGTTAAGCTTTGGTTTCTTGGGAAACGGGGTCAGCGGGATCAGGCTGGTTTCGCCTAAAAATGGCAAAAATTCTAAGCCCGGGGGTGGCGATTCCGGAATGTTTTTTGCCGGCTAAAATGGCGCCATGGAGTTAACCCCGACCTTGCTAGACGTGAGGCTGAGCAAAAAAATTGGAGAGTTAAGCCTTGGTTTGTGGGAAACGGGGGTCAGCGGATCAGGCTGGGTTTCGCTAAAAATGGCAAAAATTCCTCAGCCCGTGTGGGTGGCTTGATTCCGGCGAAAAAACGAAATGTTTTTTGCCGTCTAAATTGGCGACATGGAGTTAACACCGACCTTGCTGGAAGTGAGGCTGAGCAAAAAAATTGAGGTTTAGGCTTTCAGTTTCCTTGGGAAACGGGTGGTCAGCGGGATCAGGCTGTGGTTTCGCTAAAAATGGCAAAAAATTATTAAGCCCGCGGGTGCGATTCCGCGCGAAAAACAAAATTATTTATGCCTGTCTAAAAATGGCGCCGTGGAGTTAACCCCGACCTTGCTGGAAGTGAGCCTGAGCAAAAAAAATGGAGAGTTAAACTCTGGTTTCTTGGGAAACGGGGTCAGCGGGATCAGGCTGGTTTCGCCTAAAAATGGCAAAAATTCTAAGCCCGCGGGTGGCGATTCCGGCGAAAAACGAAATGTTTTTTCTGGCTAAAATGGCGCCGTGGAGTTAACCCTGACCTTGCTGGAAGTGAGGCTGAGCAAAAATATTTGGAGAGTTAAGCCTTGGTATATCTTGGGATACGGGGTCAGCGGGATCAGGCTGGTTTCGCCTAAAAATGGCAAAAATTCTAAGCCCGCGGGTGGCGATTCCGGCGAAAAACGAAATTATTTTTGCCGGCTAAATTGGTGCCGTGGAGTTAACCCCGACCTTGCTGGAAGTGAGGCTGAGCAAAAAAATTGGAGGGTTAAGCCTTGGTTTCTTGGGAAATGGGGTCAGCGGGATCAGGCTGGTTTCGCCTAAAAATGGCCAAAATTCTAAGCCCGCCGGAGCCGAATCCGGCGAAAAACAAAATGTTTTTTGCCGTCTAAAATGGTGACATGGAGTTAACCCCGACCTTGCTAGAAGTGAGGCTGAGCACTAAAATTGGAGAGCTAAGCCTTGGTTTCTTGGGGAATCATGGGTCAGCGGATCAGGCTGGTTTCGCCTAAAAATTGCCAAAATTTCTAAGCCCGCGGTGGGGTGGCGATTCCGGCGAATAACTAAATTATTTTGCGGCTAAATGGTGCCGTGGAGTTAACCCCGACCTTGCTGGAAGTGAGGCTGAGCAAAAAAATTGGAGGGTTAAGCCTTGGTTTCTTGGGAAATGGGGTCAGCGGGATCAGGCTGGTTTCGCCTAAAAATGGCAAAAATTCTAAGCCCGCGGGTGGCGAATCCGGCGAAAAACAAAATGTTTTTTGCCGTCTAAAATGGTGACATGGAGTTAACCCCGACCTTGCTGGAAGTGAGGCTGAGCAAAAAAATTGGAGAGTTAAGCTTTGGTTTCTTGGGAAACGGGGTCAGCGGGATCAGGCTGGTTTCGCCTAAAAATGGCAAAAATTCTAAGCCCGCGGGTGGCGATTCCGGCGAAAAACTAAATGTTTTTTACCGGCTAAAATGGCGCCGTGGAGTTAACCCCGACCTTGCTGGAAGTGAGGCTGAGTAAAAAAATTGCAGGGTTAAGCCTTGGTTTCTTGGGAAATGGGGTCAGCGGGATCAGGCTGGTTTCGCCTAAAAATGGCAAAAATTCTAAGCCCGCGGGTGGCGATTCCGGCGAAAAATAAAATGTTTTTTGCCGGCGAAAATGGCGCCATGGAGTTAACCCCGACCTTGCTAGAAGTGAGGCTGAGCAAAAAAATTGGAGAGTTAAGCCTTGGTTTCTTGGGAAACGGGGTCAGCGGGATCAGGCTGGTTTCGCCTAAAAATGGCAAAAATTCTAAGCCCGCGGGTGGCGATTCCGGCGAAAAACAAAATTATTTTTGCCGGCTAAAATGGTGCCGTGGGTTAACCCGCCCTTTTGGGGAAAGTGAGGTAGAAAAAAATTGGGGGGTTTAACCCTTGGGTTTTCTTGGAAAGGGGTCAGGGGGATCGGTGGTTTCCCCTAAAA
>JAODAL010051090.1:0-26926 GCA_025379985.1 Phyllomedusa bahiana | reverse complement strand
CCCCCCTCCCCTGAAATTTTGCCCCTTTCCCCCTGTTTTTTGCCCCTTCCCCTCCCCCCTTATATTGCCCCGGCCCTCTCCCCCTTGTATATTGCCCCTGCTGCCTCTCCCCTGTATATTGCCCCTGCCTCTGCCCCCTTTATTTTGCCCCCTGTTTCCTCCCCCTTTAAATTTGGGCCCCTGCTGCCTCTCCCCCTGTTTTTTGCCCCTGCTGCCTCTCCCCCTGTATATTGCCCCTGCTGCCTCTCCCCCTGTATATTGCCCCTGCTGCCTCTCCCCTGTATATTGCCCCTGCTGCCTCTCCCCCTGTATATTGCCCCTGCTGCCTCTCCCCCTGTATATTGCTCCTGCTGCCTCTCCCCCTGTATATTGCCCCTGCTGCCTCTCCCCCTGTATATTGCCCCTGCTGCCTCTCCCCCTGTATATTGCCCCTGCTGCCTCTCCCCCTGTATATTGCCCCTGCTGCCTCTCCCCCTGTATATTGCCCCTGCTGCCTCTCCCCCTGTATATTGCCCCTGCTGCCTCTCCCCCCTGTATATTGCCCCTGCTGCCTCTCCCCCTGTATATTGCCCCTGCTGCCTCTCCCCCTGTATATTGCCCCTGCTGCCTCTCCCCCTGTATTTTGCTCCTGCTGCCTCCCCCTGTTTTTGCCCCTCCCCTCTCCCCCTGTATATTGCCCCTGCCTCTCCCCCCTGATTTGCCCCTGCTCCCCCTCCCCCCCCTTTTATTCCCCCTGCTGCCTCCCCCCCTGTATATTTCCCCTGCTGCCTCTCCCCCTTTTTATTGCCCCTGCTGCCTCTCCCCCTGAAAAAGCCCTGTGCCTCCCCCTGTTTTTTGTCCCTGCTCCCCTTCCCCCGTAATTCCCTGTTTCCCTTTCCCCCTGTATATTGCCCCTCTGCTTCCCCCCCCTGATATTGCCCTGCTCCCTCTCCCCCTTTTTTTTGCCCCTGCTGCCTCTCCCCCTTATTTTGCCCCTGCGGCCTCCCCCCTTATATTGCTCCGCTGCCCTCCCCCCTTTTAATTCCCCTGCCCCCTCTCCCCCTTAATTGCCCTGCGCCTCCCCCCCTTATATTGCCCTGCGCCTCCCCCCTTATTTTTTCCCCCGCTCCCCTCTCCCCCGTATATTGCCCCTGCTGCTTTTTTCCCCGAATTGCCCCTCTCCCTCTCCCCAATTTCCCTCGGCCTCTCCCCCCTGTAATTACCCCGCTGCCTCTCCCCCTGGACATTCTCCCCGCTGCCTCCCCCCTGTATATTGCTCCTGCTGCCTCTCCCCCTGTATATTGCTCCTGCTGCCTCTCCCCCTGTATATTGCCCCTGCTGCCTCTCCCCCTGTATATTGCCCCTGCTGCCTCTGCCCCTGTATATTGCCCCTGCTGCCTCTCCCCTGTATATTGCCCCTGCTGCCTCTCCCCCTGTATATTGCCCCTGCTGCCTCTCCCCTGTATATTGCTCCTGCTCCCCCCCTTAATTGCTCCTCCCCTTGCCTCCCCCCCCTTAAAATTTGCCCCTGCTCCCCCTTTTTCCCCCTGTATATTGCCCCTGCGGCCTCCCCCCCTGTATATTGCCCCTGTTTCCTTCTCCGCCTTTGGAAAAGGGGGCCCCCTGCTCCCCCTTTTCCCCTGTATATTGCCCCTGCTGCCCTCCCCCTGTATTTCCCCCTCCCTTTTGAAATTTTTCCCCCTGCTGCCTCTCCCCCTGTATATTGCCCCTGCTGCTTCTGCCCTGTATATTGCCCCTGCTGCTTCTCCCCCTGTATATTGCCCCTTTCTTCCCCTTCTCCCCCCCTGTATTTTTGCCCCTGCTCCCCCCTCCCCCCTGTAAATTCCCCCCTGCTGCCTCCCCCTGTTATTGCCCCTGCTCCCTTCTCCCCCTGTATTTTCCCCCTTCTGCCTCGTCCCCCTTTTTAAATTGCCCCTCTCCCCTCTCCCCTGAAATTTATCCCCCCTGCTGGCCTCCCCCCCCTTATATTGCCCCCTGCGGGCCCCCCCCCCCTGAAAATTTTGCCCCCTGCTGCCTCTCCCCTGAAATATTGCCCCGGCCCCCCCCCCCGGGCCGTCCCCCCCCTGTATTTTGCTCCTGCTGCCTCTCCCCTGTATATTGCTCCCTGCCCCCTTTCTCCCTTTTAATTATTCCTTGCTGCCTCCCCCCCTTGTTTTTGCTCCTGCTGCCTCCCCCCTTTTTTTGGGGGCCTTCCCCTGCTCCCTTCTCCCCCTGTTTTTGTTTCCTGCTGCCTTTTCCCCTGTAATTTGCCCCTCCCTCCTCACCCTGTAAATTGCCCCTGCTCCCTCTCCCCTGTATATTTGCCCCTCTGCCATCCCCCCCGGTATATTGCCCCCGGCTTCCTCCCCTGTATTTTGCCCTGGGGCCTCTCCCCCTGTAAATTGCCCCTGCTCCTCCCCTTTTTCCCGGGTATAGCTTTGCCCCGCTGCCTCCCCCCCCCTGTAAATTGCCCCTGCTGCCCCCTCCCCCGTATTTTGCCCCTGACCCCCTCCCCCGAAAAATTGCCCCCGGGCTGCCCCCCCCCCCTGTAATTGCTCCTCGGGCCTTTCCCCCCCTTGTATATTGCCCCTGCTGCCTCCCCCCCCCTTTAAAATTGGCCCCCTGCTGCCTCTCCCCTGAAAAAATTGCTCCTGTTTGGCCTCCCCCCCTGTAAATTCCCCCTTTGTTTGCCTCTCCCCCTGTTTTATTGCCCCTGCTCCCTTTTCCCCCTGTATATTGCCCCTGCTGCCTCCCCCCCTTTATTTGCCCCGCTGCCCTTCCTCCCCCTGTATTTGCCCCTCCCCGGGGCCCCTCCTCCCCCCCCCTGTATTTGCCTCTCCCGCCCCCCCCCCTGTATATTGCTCCTGCTGCCTCTCCCCCTGTATATTGCCCCCTGCTGCCCCTCGTCCCCCCTGTATTTTGGGCCCCTCCCTGCCCCCCCCCCCTGAAATTCCCCTTCCCCTTGCGCCTCTCCCCCTGTTTATTGCCCCTGTTGCCTCTCCCCCTGTATTTTGGCCCCTGCTCCCTCTCCCCCGGATAATTGCCCCTGCTGCCTCTCCCCCCTGTAAATGCCCCTGCTGCCTCTCCCCCAGTATATTGCCCCTGCTCCCCCTCTCCCCCCTGTATATTCCCCCTGCTGCCTCTCCCCCTGTATATTGCCCCTGCTGCCTCTCCCCCTTATATTGCCCCGCTTTTCCCCTCCCCCCCCCTGTATATTGCTCCTGCGGCCTCTCCCCCTGAAATTTCCCCCTTCTGCCTTTTCCCCCCTGTAAAATTGCCCCTCTGCCTCTCCCTTGTATTTCCCCCCTGTTTGCCCCATCCCCCTGTATATTGCCCCTGCTGCCTCTCCCCCTGTATTTTGCCCCTGTTGCCTCTCCCCCTGAAAAATTGCCCCGGGTAATATTGCCCTCCTGCCTCTCCCCCTTTATATTGCCCCTGCTTCCTCTCCCCCTGTATATTCCCCTTCCCTCCCTTTTCCCCCTCGCCTTCCCCCCCCTGTATTTTGCCCCTGCCCCCTCCCCCCCTTTGTAAATTGCCCCCGGCGGCTCTCCCCCTGTATATTGCCCCTGCGGCCTCTCCCCAGTTTTATTGCCCCTGCTGCCTCTCCCCCTGTATATTGCCCCTGCTGCCTCTCCCCCTGTATATTGCCCCTGCTGCCTCTCCCCCTGTATAATTCCCCTGCTGCCTTTGCCCCCTGTATAAATTCCCGATTCCCCCTGTAAAATTGCCCTCGCCCCCCCCCGGGTATTTTCCCCCCGGGGGGGGGGGGGGGGGGGGCCTTCCCCCTGTATATTCCCCTTTTTGCTGCCCCCCCCCCCTTGTATATTGCCCTGCTGCCTCTCCCCTTTAAATTTTCCCCTGCTCCCCCCCCCCCTTTTTAATATTCCCCCGGGGCTGCCTCTCCCCCTGTATATTGCTCCTGTTGCCTCTCCCCCCTCTTAAAATTGGCCCCTGCCCCACCCCCCCTGTATATTCCCCCTTTGCTCGCCTTTTCCCCCTGTAAATTGCCCTGCTCCCTCAATCCCCCGTAAAATTGCCCCAGCTGCTTCTCCCCCTGTAAAAATTGCCTCCGGGCTCCCTCCCCCCCTGTAAAATTCCCCTGCTCCCTCTCCCCTGTAAAATTGCCCTGTTTCCCCCCCCCCCTGTATTTTTGCCCCTTGCTCCTTCTCCCCCCTGTATATTGCCCCCCTGCCCCTCTCCCCCTGTTATTCCCCCGGCCCCTTCCCCTTTTTTCCCCCCTTTTTGAAAAATTGCCCTGCTCCCTCTCTCCCCTGTATATTGCCCCTGCTCCCTCTCCCCCTGTATATTGCCCCTGCTCCCTCTGCCCCTGTATATTGCCCCTGCGGGCCTCCCCCCCGAAACTTTGCCGCCTGTTTCCCCCCTCCCCCTGTAATTCCCCCTGCCCCTCCCCCTTAAATTGCCCCCTGCTCCCCCTCCCCCTGTATATTTGCCCCTGCTCCCCTCCCCCTGTATTTTGCCCCTGCTGCCGTTTTTCCCCCGGGTTTTTCCCCCTCCCTTCCCTCTCCCCCTGTATATTGCCCCTGGCATTTGGCTCTGGTTTCTACTCCAACCCATTTTGCCCAGTAAGGGAAAACGCCGGCCCCTGCTGTGCCCCCTTTTGTAAGAGCGTCCTCATTTAGGGAAATCAGTTTTTTTCACTATTTTGCAGGAGTTCGGGTGACTTGACGTTGTTTGATTGGCTGCCCTCTCTGTGAGAAGGCAAAAATAACGCTAGGGGTCCCTCTGCAGGTGGTAGGAGCTCAGTGACAACTCCGGATCATCCGGCCCCCCCCCCCCAGGAGCAGCTGAAAGGAGATTGACATGAGCAGATCACTATCATGTCAGCGGGTGAAAGAGACAACGGGGCGGGGCATGGACCCCCAGCAAACTCATGAAGGAGCTCTCTGAGAGTGGACACTGCCTGAATCAACCCACCACGCATTGGGAATATGTAAACTCCACTGGGTGGTCGCCAGGTTGAGTCGCACATGGCGCGCGGCGTCTCTAATTGACTTGATTAAGGGGCCTCACGGATTTGCTAATCAGAATCGGCAAAACCGCGCAACCATTAACAACGTTCTCCACCATCACCGGTATCAGTGTTAATGGCCTCGCGGTTTTGCCGACGTCACCAGCCAAGATCCTGCACGCCACTACATCATCGCGTCGCATGCGCGGAGTTACGCTGCTTTTTTTCACCCTTAAAGGGCTGTTCCCAACACAGACGTTGATGCCATATGGATACAAGAGTCTGATAGGTGCAGGTCCAAGGTGGAACCCGTATCTACCCAGGTAACGAGCGCACGACTCTTCTTTCTGTTCTATGGGAGTTCCGAGTACGACCGATCACAACGCTCCCCTCTACTGGGAACTACGATAGAACAGAACGGAGAACACACTGAGCGCCCCCACTCGGGTTCACTGGAACTGTCCCATTAAACAGAACTGAAGAACATCCGAGCGCCCCCCTGCTTCTCTGTGGGAACTCCCATAGACATAAAGGATAAACCACAGGGCTCCCCTGTAACTGGGAAACTCCCAGTAGAACAGACCGGAAAACACAGCAGCCCCCCCGTACGTGGGAACGTCCCACTAGAACATAAGGGAGAAATACAGCGCCCCCCCCTGTAACCTGGGAACATCTCCATAGAACAGTAACGGTAGAACACAGCGCCCACCCTGTATTGCGGACTCACAAGGATCACCATAGAACAGAATGGAAAAAACAAAGGGCTCCCCTGTACTGTGGACTCCCATAGGAACAGAATAGAGAACACAGCCTAGCGAGTCCCCTGTTTACAGGGAACATCCCATAGAACAGAATGAGTAGTTCGGGCGCACAGTGCCTATAATGTACACTTCTTAGTTTTCGTCGTCTTATTCTTATATAGTATGGGGTCCTATCTGCTCCTCCTAGTACACCCCAGTACTACAACCCACCCGCCTACAACGCACCTGTAGAATGATGGAATGCTATCCTGTCCCCCGTCTGCTGCTTCAGGACCCGGGACTGGAACGAGAAGACATCATGTTATGAGACAATGCAATGTTGGCCCTGGTATGAAGCAGACGGTCAATGCCAAGGTGGAGCTCACGAGTCTGGTGCGTCCTGCTTCCTCACCTTCTCCAGATGAGTGTGTAGTCTGAGAGACAATGTGCCCCCGCGACGGGGTTCACACCTGAAGCGGGTCAAGAGAGTTTGGGGTGGTCCATGTATTTACCACTATCACTACTGGAGTTGTGCGTGAGGCGGTTGGTCTTAGGCGTTGCAACTGCTAGAGATCTAGAACAGTTGGACCTTTAGCAGAACACGTTCTCTTACTCTAGAAAGCGGTCATGAAAATCCCCGCTCGAGGAAGTTGTAACACCAATCTGCGTCCTTCAGTCACGAAGAACTGTGCGAGATCCACTGTCAGCCACACTCAGCTCTGTTGACAGAGTCTTGTGTGCTGAAGCGACACACACCTACTCCTGCTAAGTATATCAGAGCGTGTCTATTCTCTCCTTCTCACACCTATTATTCACAACATCTGTCACATCACATGGACATGCGAGATCTTGCTATACATCAACTGAGTCTATCATACAACACTCCCTGACGCGATACAAGCTGTAGCCATTACCTGACACACTTGCACGTACGCAGCGTCTCACACTTACACACATTCGTGGACGGATATAATATTGAGCTACTGTCCCACCTATCAACTTCACGATACTTCTATCTAATCTTCTCTGATTAGAGAGCGAGTCTATCGTCTCTCTATTTGTTGTGCTGAGCTCACACATATTGGGGAGCTGAGACAAATTGAGAGCGAGCTGTCCTGTGAGCTTGGTTTGCACGACTAGTGAGTCTGCACATGGCTTCCGCAACTCGTATCAGTTTCTACACGGCAGGCTCCTGCTATTCTCTCGGACTCTACTCTAGCTATTCACGCGAGCGTCCGTGAGCCGATCCTCCTCATGGTAAAAAGGAACACTCGGACCCGAGCCGGGGTTTCGACTGGTGAAACAATAGACTGGTGCAACATCCGTGTACAGCACTCACTACTCGGGTACTCCACGCCCGCGGACTCACTACATTTAATTTAAAGTATAATGAACTATGGAGCTACACAAGAGCGACAGTGGAGACATCACTGCGTCCTTACTCAAAGTCAAACGGTGCGGGCACTAACTGACGTAGATAGCTGAGCACTCACACACGTGATGTAGATTCTGAACACCTTCTCTTATATGGATATACAATATAGATTAGAGGAGCGAGCGAGACTCGGGACAAGAATCGTGCAAGCAACAGTGTGTGATGACATAGCAGTTACTTATGGAACGATATTAGACATGGTACAAAAAAATGGCTTTATTAATGTAGGATATAATTGTGACCGGAAAGATGATATTATGACAGTGTACTTTTCAAACGACACTGCAACCTAGAGTGTGAGAGCACAAATGGTGGATAGTGAGATGTTCGAAGTGACACGGATAGCAATGGGGTTCGTTGTTTTGTAGTTTTTAGTTTAGGGTGGGGAAAACATGATGTCACACAGGCAAGCGTGAGATCACACTGGCCATTACAGAATAGTGGAGACATATATTAGTGATTTTTTATACAGAGACCGATAATGAGAAGTACTCATGCGTCAAGACCTCTTTGTACAGACAGTCTCGTGTGTGTGTGATATCGGAGCGATACCGCCCAATAGTGCAGAAGTGCGTCGACTAGGATCAAATTTATCTGACAATGCTTGTAGTCGACGCCTATGCTGGCTGTTTCCTAGGGATGGAGCATTTGTTTAATTGAGTGCTTCCTTGTGATATGTGTTGCACAGTGGGGAGCTTGGGTGACTTTTGCAATAACTGAGTGAATTTGAAGTTGCAAGAGTTTTTGTCATTTTCCCCACACCAGGGATGTCTGGTGTCAGGGTCAACATAGCGTGCGACATTAGTAGGTATTTTTTCAGGGGTGGGAAAGGGCCTGGGGTGGCTGGTGTTAGGGTCAACATAATGAGGGACATTGTTAGGGATATTATCAAAGATAGGATAGGGCCAGGGGTGTCTTGTGTTAGGGTCAACATAGTGAGGGACATTGGTAGGGATATTATCAAAGATAGGATAGGGCCAGGGGTGTCTGGTGTCAGGGTCAACATAGTGTGGGACATTAGTAGGTATTTTTTCAGGGGTTGCAAAGGGCCTGGGGTGCCTGGTGTTAGGGTCAATATAATGAGGAACATTGGTAGGGATATTGTCAGAGATAGGATAGGGCCAGGGGTGTTTGGTGTTAAGACCAACATAGAGAGGGAACATTGGACTGGAATTGTCAAGGGATAGGAAGGGCAGTTATGGTCTGTTTCTCACGGTCAATATATAATGACGGGACATTGGTAGGGCGATATTTCAGAGATAGATAAAGGCCAAGTCAGGGGTGGGCTGGTGTGAAGGGTCAACAGGAGTGGAGGAACATTCTGAGTATGGATATTGTCAGGGTAGGATAGCGTACCTGGGAGGTGTCTGGTGTCATGGAGTCCAACCTAGTGAGGGACGTTGGGAGCGGTATTGTCAGAGGTAGGATAGGGCCAGGAGTGTGGGGTGTTAGGGTCAACATAGTGAGGGACATTGGTAGTGGTATTGTCAGAGGAAGGATAGGACCAGGGGTGTCTGGTGTTAGGGTCAACATAGTGAGGGACATTGGTACAGGGATTAAGTGTTCAGGGATAGGAATAGGTCCACTGGTGTACTGGTAGTTAGTGGTCAGCTTTAGGAAACAAGTTTAAGGAAAGTTATCTGTTACGAGTTAGTGTTTTTTGGTGTCTTTCTTCTGCATTCCAGTCCTTTATTCTTCCATCTCTATCCCTGCCATCGCCTTCCTCATCTTCCATCATCCATTGGTATGTACCTGCATTTACTTTTATAACTATGCTTCATATTACTTGCATGGGACTGCTGGTTGGCTTAATTTGTGTTATAAGTTTTGTTTTCTGTCCGTGCCAATTAGTGGGACCGTGATGGGGTCTACAAGCACCCCTCTTAGCAAGGTGGGCTTAGTATGGGGATCAGCGGCCTCAAGCTTCATTTATGTATAAAGAGGACCATGAGGGGTGTTATACCCCAGTGTCTGCTGCAGCTTGTGGACACGAGGACCTAATGACTTCCTGAACCTTCTCCATTCTTCAGCAACCCCAGTTACACAAAAGCTATTTAGATACTCCCACCCTTCACTCTATTAAACCTGAATATAGATACGAGAGGATTTTGTAGCCCATTCAGTACTGATTGGACTGCGCCAGCTTCATTGATGATAAACTTTTATCTTTCCTTAGTCATCATGTAATCTTGACATACACTGGACAATCTGAGGAGTCCACAGCAATCACCACCAGCCCGGCTGCAGACAGTTCACATTCTACAATTAACCCTTTAAAGGGGTTTTCCCACCAGGTAAAATTGTCATGTGAAGTTTGCAAATTAAATACTAAACATTTTCACCACTCATCATTAATAGAAATGTTGGACTATTTTTGTTTTAGCCACTCTTTTAGTGATCCATAGTGCACAGCTCATCTCCAGGGGATACGACCAGGGATAAGAGCTCCTCAGTCCCGGTCGCACATTCTCAGACATCACCTCTCCTCTCAGGCAGCAATAGTCAGTCAATTCACTGCTTAGTAATCACACACACTCCCTGCTGAGCGAGTGTTCAACCCCAGGTGCTTTCATTCTACTCCCATCCTCTGTACTCCTTAGTAATCACACACACTCCCTGCTGAGCGAGTGTTCAACCCCAGGTGCTGTCATTCTACTCCCGTCCTCTATATTCCTTAGTAATCTCACCCCACTCATTGCTGAACAAGTGTTAAACCCCAGGTGCTGTCATTCTACTCCTGTCCTCTGTACTCCTTAGTAATCACACACACTCACTGCTGAACAAGTGTTAAACCGCAGGTGCTGTCATTCTACTCCCGTCCTCTGTACTCCTTAGTAATCACACACACTCATTGCTGAACAAGTGTTAAACCGCAGGTGCTGTCATTCTACTCCCGTCCTCTGTACTCCTTAGTAATCACACACACTCACTGCTGAGCGAGTGTTTAACCCCAGGTGCTGTCATTCTACTCCTGTCCTCTGTACACCTTAGCAATCACACACACTCACTGCTGAGCAGTGTTTAACCCCAGGTGCGTCATTCTACTCCTGTCACCTCTGTATCTCCTTAGTAATCACACACACTCATTGCTGAACAAGTGTTAAACCCCAGGTGCTGTCATTCTACTCCCATCCTCTGTATGCCTTAGCAATCATAAACACTCACTGCTGAACAAGTGTTAAACCCCAGGTGCTATCACATAAATATGAGCAGGTCCACGTTCAAAGGCAACATTTATATATACTGAGTCCCGTGTTTGGTTCACAGAGGCGGGTTCTTCAAACCTGCTGGCAATGCTTATAAAAGTGTAGTGGAACCAATAAACATTTTCAAATACTTTAATCGTTCCTTTTAAAACAAGTCTCACCGACATTAATCCATTCCATATAGAGTGTCAGACAATATAACAATACAGTAGGATACTCAGTATTTAGTCGCGGCCATCCATGCCGTTCAATGTATCAGTCCATTAGTAGCTCCCACCTCATGGAGCAGGAGACGCCGATCACCAGAGCGGGCAAAGACGCGCAGCAAGTGCGACGTTTCGGGGAGAGCTCCTCCCCTTCCTCAAGCATATACGTCATAGAGTACCACCTCCTTAAACAGGTAAGTAGAAAACAGGTAAAGCAAACTTTAACCCTGTCACACCACATAATACATACAACATTACAAAAACATCCTAAGATTAAAACATTCGTTAAGTCCTTTCGGGGCAAGTGTTTCTAAAGTGGCTATGCAATACGCCTCTCTTTTTAGTAAGCGGTCGGTAATACGTGATTTTTCCTCAACCCATATTTTTTCCAGGATACTCCAACGTAGTTCACACACGTCGTGTCGGGCTTCAAAGAAATGTCTCGCCCCGGTGGTTGCACCGTAGGTTTTTGTTTTTGTTTTCTCAGCAATTCCCTGTTTTTTCTTTAGTCTCATAGAATGTTTTAATCTTAGGATGTTTTTGTAATGTTGTATATATTATGTGGTGTGAAAGGGTTAAAGTTTGCTTTACCTGTTTTCTACTGACCTTTTTCAGGAGGTGGTACTCTATGACGTATATGCTTGAGGAAGGGGAGTAGCTCTCCCCGAAACGTCGCACGTGCTGTGCGTCTTTGCCCGCTCTGGTGATCGGCGTCTCCTGCTCCATGAGGTGGGAGCTACTAATGGACTGATACATTGAACGGCATGGATGGCCGCGACTAAATACTGAGTATCCTACTGTATTGTTATATTGTCTGACACTTTATATGGAATGGATTAATGTCAGTGAGACTTGTTTTAAAAGGAATGATTAAAGTATTTGAAAATTTTTATTGGTTCCACTACCACTATTTATAAGCAATCCCAGGTGCTGTCATTCTACGCCTGTCCTCTGTGCTCCTTAGTAATCACACACACTCACTGCTGAGCGAGTGTTCAATCCCAGGTGCTGTCATTCTATTCCTGTCCTCTGTACTCCTTAGTAATCACACACACTCACTGCTGAACGAGTGTTCAACCCCAGGTGCTGTCATTCTACTCCCGTCCTCTGTACTCCTTAGTAATCACACACACTCACTGCTGAGCAAGTGTTCAACCCCAGGTGCTGTCATTCTACTCCCGTCCTCTGTACTCCTTAGTAATCACACACACTCTCTGCAGAGCGAGTGTTCAACCCCAGGTGCTGTCATTCTACTCCCATCCTCTGTACTCCTTAGTAATCACTCACACTCACTGCAGAGCGAGTGTTCAACCCCAGTGCTGTCATTCTACTCCCGTCCTCTGTACTCCTTAGTAATCACACACTCACTGCTGAGCGAGTGTTTAACCCCAGGTGCTGTCATTCTCCGCCCATACTCTGTACTCATTAGTAATCACACACACTCACTGCAGAGCGAGTGTTCAACCCCAGGTGCTGTCATTCTACTCCCGTCCTCTGTACTCCTTGGGTAATCACTGCAATTCACATCTCACTGCCTTGGAGCCCCCCTTGCAGAGCGAGTGTTCAACCCCAGGTGCTGTCATTCTACTCCCGTCCTCTGTACTCCTTAGTAATCCCACAAACTCACTGCTGAGCGAGTGTTCAACTCCAGGTGCTGTCATTCTACTCCCGTCCTCTGTACTCCTTAGTAATCACACACACTCTCTGCAGAGCGAGTGTTCAACCCCAGGTGCTGTCATTCTACTCCTGTCCTCTGTACTCCTTAGGAATCCCACACACTCACTGCAGAGCGAGTGTTCAACCCCAGGTGCTGTCATTCTACTCCTGTCCTCTGTACTCCTTAGGCCGTGTTCAGACGGCTTATTCAAGCCGTAATTGCGAGCCGGATTTCGCTCGCAATTCCGGCTTGAATAAGGGGCGGGTGCGCGGCCCGCCGGCCCCATAGACTTCCATTATCCACGGCGTGTATTGCGCCTGGATAATGTGCAAGTGACTTTCTCCCCGCCCGGCGGATTCGCCGAGTGGGTAGGGGCAACGGAATCCACTGTTCTCTATGAGAACTGTGGATTACCGTAATTACTGCGACGAATTGGCGCCGTACTGCAGCGCAAATCCGGCGCGCAGTACGGCGCCAATCCGCGGCGAAATAAGCTGTGTGAACGGCCCCTTAGTAATCACACACTCACTGCTGAACAAATGCTCAATCCCAGTTGCTCTCATTCTACGCTTGTACTCTTTACTCCTTAGTAATCACACACACTCACTGCGGAGCGAGTGTTCAACCCCAGGTGCTGTCATTCTACTCCCGTCCTCTGTACTCCTTAGTAATCACATACACTTACTGCTGATCGAGTGTTCAATCAGTAATGTGCATTGAGAAAAAAAATCCACACAGATTCCTGCACAGATTTGAACCTAGGACTCCTATGATGGAAGGCAGAAGTGCTAACCACTCAGCCACATCGTAGCTACTCACAGCTCTATACATAAACAGACCTTTGTTTGACTAGAGTGATAGGGACCAGCCCAGTTCTGACGTGACTTTGATTGGCCTGTATGTTAGACACCTCTATAAATGACCCCATCAAAGAAACTTCACCCCTTAACCCCTTAAGGACCCGGCGTTTTTTTTGGGTGACACGTTCGTTTTTCCCTCCTCGCCTTCTGAAAGCCTTAACTTTTTTTATTTTTCCACCTACATAGACACATGAGGGCTTTTATTTTGCGGGACAAGATGTACTTTCTAATGGTATTATTCACTATACTATAGAATATACTGGGAAACCGCAAAAAAATTCCAAGTGGGACAAATTGTGAAAAAAAACTTATTTTCACCATGTTTCCGGTGTTTTGCTTTTACGGCGTTCAATCTTCGGTAAATATAATGTGTTATCTGTATTCTACAGGTTGATCTGCATCCGGCAATACCAAACATGTAGGGTTTCTGTTATGTTTTGGTACCGTAAAAAAATTCCAAACATTTTCTATTTTTGAAATTTGCGCCACGGCGCCATTTTGTGCGATCAATAACTTTTTTGTACTAACATCTACGGACGTCAGTGGGGGGGGGGAATTTTTTGCGGGCTGAAGTGTACTTTTTATCGCTAGCAGTTTGGAATGCATGCGACTTTTTTGATCATTTTTATTCCATTTTTTAAGTGACGTAAAATGACCAAAAAACGCAATTTTGGCGTTTGGAATTTTTTTCTTCTCCGGTGTTCAGCGTACGGGATAAATGATGTTATATTTTGATAGATCGGACTTTTTCGGACGCGACGAAAATATGTGTAACTTTTTTATTATTTTAATGATTTTATTTGTAAAATGGGGAAAGGTGGGTGATTTGAACTTTTAATACTTTTTTTTTTTTTGTACTTTAAAACTTTATTTATTTTTTTTTTTACTGTAACATTGAGGCCACCTATGGTGCTTGACCACTAGGGGGCGGGATTGGTAATACAGTCTAATGCATTGCATAGGCAATGCATTAGGGTGTACAAAGATGGCGGTTTCCCCACCTACTGTCTACGGCCGGAAGTGGGGCAAACCGGCAAATGTAAGTGACGGGAGCCTTCACAGGCTCCCCACCACTGTGTCCGGTCGTCGGATCGGCGTAGCATAGCTGTGCCGGTGCCGATGACCGTAACGATCGGCTTTCATTCAGACGCCGCGGCCATCTTTGCCGCGGTGTCTGATGGGTAAAACAGCGCCAGCGGGCGGAGCCACCCGCCGACGCTGTTACTGCCGGGTGTTAGCGGTGATCAGCCACTAACACCTACCGGCTGTGCGGGGGGGTCGCGGAGCGATCCCCCTGCAAAGCCCCTTAGCGGTTCTGGGACGTACTCATACGTCCAGGGTCGTTAAGGGGTTAAAGAATTCAAAACATCATTTAGGAAGTTTATTTGCCCATTAGGTGTTTCACAGGAATTTAAGCAAAGTGGAGGTAAAATTTCAAAGTTTCACTTATTTTGCAGATTTTCAATTTTTAACCATTATTCACTGGAACACGGTAGATGTGATCAGGGAAATGCGACTCAACATCGATTCCCCCAATTCTGCTGTTTTCAGAGACGTCCCATATGTGGCCCTATTTGTCTCAGCCCCCAGAATAGGAGGAGGAGGAGGAGCACCTACTGGACTCTGGGGTCTCATTTTCAATACAATTTTATTTAGGCGCCATTCCAGGTTTGCAGACACCCTAAGGGGCTAAAACTAAAAAAAATCCCCTAAAAAGACCCCATATTGGAAACTACACCCCTTAAAGGGGATGTATCGCTTCATCAGTTCGTCTGTTTTCTTGAAGCTTGATTCTCTCAGTTCCTGAAATCCAGGGGGCGTTTCTTCCCCTCGCTTCACTGTTCTTGCTCGCTCCCGAGTCAGTGTGTTAGGTTGAGATCAGTGGGAGGGGATAGTCCACATGTCACTGTGTCGTTCCTCTCCCTATGCAGTCTTATTTTGTAAGAGCTGTTTGTTTACATAGCAAAGCCCTGCATTCAGTCTAGACAGTCTTCTATGAACTCAGAGCACTGATCTCTTCTCCTCTCAAAGCTGGAGGTTTGTTACAGTTGAATCCAGTCTTCTATGAACTCATCCAGAGCACAGATCCGTCTCCCTTCTATGTTTACACAAGGCACCGAAGCACAATGCTGCTGTTTTCTGATTGTAGAAGCAGCTGCAGTGTTACTGTGCAGCTGCCGGCCCCATGCAAGCAGGAGCATTAGGCACCGAGGCACAATTCTGCCGTTTTCTGATTTTAGAAGCCGCTGCAGTGTTACTGTGCAGCTCCTGGCTGTGCAGAGTGAAATGTTGCCGGCCTCTTATTCTGTGTGAGAGAGGCAGGAATGCGCGCTCCCGTGAATACAACCGGGGGCCAGACAGAATGTAAATTAGTAGAGCCGGTAGCCAATGAAATGAAAGGAGGTGGAATCCGACCGGCACTGGGGAACAGTGGTTAAACAAAACGAAGATAAGGCAGACTGTGAAAACAAGACAAATGACATCCAATTGCAAAGTTGCTTGTCTTCACTGTCCCTTTATTCTGAAGACCATTTAATGAAATGATACAACCCCTTTAAGTAACAGGGGTGCAGTGAGTATATCGACCCCACAGGGTTTTGACAAATTTTTTTACCGTTAGGCTGTGAAAATGAAAAAAAAAATTTTCAAACAATCTGCAATTTTAGCTGAAAATTTTTCATTTTTACAAGGAATCCTGGAAACAAAGCCCCCAAAATTTGTTACGCAATTTCTTCCAAATTCAGCAATACCCTATATATGGGTGTAAACTGCTGTTTGGGGCGCATGGCCGGGCGTACGAGGGAGGGAGCGCTATTTGCCTTTTGGAACACAGATTTTAGTGGGGCCATGTCGTATATGCAAAGCCCCAAAAGTACCAGAAGTCGCCTCATTTTGGATTCAATACCCCTTATGGATCTCATCTAGGGGTGAATTGTGCATTTCGGGCACAGGTGTTCCATATTATTTTTAGCATTGGGCCATAAAAATGGGGGGGAGGGGAGGGACAGTTCCGCCATTGGTTTTTGAGCTTCATTTTTACAGTGATCTATTAAAATATTACATAATTTTTTTTCCATACGCTGTTTTTTGGGTCATTTCACGTCTCCAAAAATTGGAATAAAAAGTGATCAAAATTGGACCAATAAAAACTCCACTTCAGCCCGCAAAAAATGAGCCCGTGCTCAAGTCTGGAGATGGAAAAACTAAAAACTTACTGGTCGCAGAAAAAGGCCCCGCAGCACAAAGTGAAAAAATAGAAAAAGTTTTTAGTTTTTTTTTTTAAAGTAGTAAAACATAACGAAAACCCTACATATTTGGTGTCCCCGGAATCGCACCGATCTGCAGAATCCAGAGAACACATCATTTATACCTAAGAGTGAGCGCTATAAAAACAAAATCCCTCCAAATATGGCGCACGTACGTTTGTTTCACATTTTACTCCACAAAGAATGTTCTTTTCAGCTTCCCAGTACATTATAGCATACGGCCATTGGGACCAAAGCAAAGTACATCTTGTCCCGCAAAAAACAAGCCCTCATATGTTTATGTAGATGGAAAAAGTTTTTAAAAAGTTATGGCTTTTGGAACACAGGGAGGAAACACGTAAGGAGCCATATTATTATGACCATGCGGCGGGAAGGGACAAATTGCAAAAAACAAGCCCTGATACGACAATGTAGATGGAAAAATAAAAACAAAAAATTAAAAAGTTATGGCTGCTGGAAGGCAGGGAGGAAAAAAACAAAAATCTAAAAATAGTGGTGTTATTAAGGGGTCACTATAATGATTCACTTTCAACATGTAGGGAAAGGTAAATGAAGACTTTTCTCAAATACATTGCTCTTTTGATATTGCCCTAGTCAGGAGATAAGAGAGATTCTATCTTCTCCGAGTGCATACAAAGTGTCTCTAAGTTACCGTCCACATCTCCCTTATATAGGCGTCACCTGTCAGTGTAATCCTGTCTGTGATGAGGAGACTGCAGGGAAGTGATATCTACAGAACAGGAGGGGTCAGTATATAGTGAATGGTGGATTCTGTGTTCTCTATATATAGGTGTTATCTGTCAGTGTAATCCTACCTGTGATGAGGAGACTGCAGGGAAGTGATCTCTGCAGAACAGGAGGTGTCAGTCTATAGTGAATGGTGGATCCTGTGTTATCTATATATAGGTGTTACCTGTCAGTGTAATCCTGTCTGTGATGAGGAGACTGCAGGGAAGTGATCTCTACAGAACAGGAGGTGTCAGTCTATAGTGAATGGTGGATCCTGTGTTATCTATATATAGGTGTTACCTGTCAGTGTAATCCTGTCTGTGATGAGGAGACTGCAGGGAAGTGATCTCTACAGAACAGGAGGGGTCAGTCTATAGTGAATGGTGGATCCTGTGTCATCTATATATAGGTGTCAGTGTAATCCTGCCTGTGATAAGGAGACTGCAGGGAAGTGATCTCTGCAGAACAGGAGGTGTCAGTCTATAGTGAATGGTGTATCCTGTGTTATCTATTATATAGGGTTACCTGTCAGTGTAACCCTCCCTGTGATGGAGGAGGAGACTGCGGGGAAGTGATCTCTACAGAACAGGAGGTGCCCAGTTTTATAGTGAATGGTGGATCCTGTGTTATCTATATATAGGTGTCAGTGTAATCCTGCCTGTGATGAGGAGACTGCAGGGAAGTGATCTCTACAGAACAGGAGGTGTCAGTCTATAGTGAATGATGGATCCTGTGTTCCTGATTAGACAGAGAGCAGGGAGTGACATGTGTAACAAGAGTCTTTATCTCTAACAAGATTAGCTTGTTTACCTTTGATGAGCGCTTGTTTTCACTCCCTGGAGCTCTGAAGCTTTGTTTACTACAGATCAAATCTCCTGTACTTATGTCTCTGTGATGCCAGTTATAGAGGAGCTAAATATGCTAATCACTGCTACAGACCCGCCCACAGCCTGACCAGGAAGTGTGAGTCTCAAGTTGCCTGTGACTCTGTGAAACAGCATAGTGAGAAAACCCCTTTAATGGTAACAGGGTCCCATTTAGGGGTCAAATCATCATCATGTCCGTGTGTAGCCCCCAAAACAGGACGGGTCACTCGCCTTTCCACCTCCGCCCGCTGCGTGGGGTTGGTTATGGCGGCGATGTACTGCATGATGTGCTTACTGGCTTCTGTCTTCCCTGCCCCACTCTCACCTGAGGGAGGAACAAAACACACATGATAGCGGCCATAAGTATCTGCGCCTCTACTTCCTGTAAAGGGAACATGTCACCAATATTTTATCTTCACTAATTAACAATCGGATAATGATACAAATAATAATGATAATGATACAGATTCTTCTTTCTTATCTGTTTCCATTTCCTGCACATACAGGGGCGGCCAAACTGCCTGAGCTGCTTTTAGCAGCATTTATAAAGATGCTTTACTGCAGCTACATGGGTGTAGGAGCCTGTGAACAGGCGCTGACTCATTGATGTCTATGGGAGAGTTTTGTAGACATGCTTTGTGATCTGTTTAAAGATCAATATGCAGGGAGGGAGAGGAGGTGAGCTGTGATTATTAACTATAGACTAATAAGGAAGATTGTTGTGGGCATGCTCTGTGACTTGTGCAGAGGTCAGTGTGCAGGTAGGAAGAGGAGGTAAGCTGTGACCATTACCTATTGACTTCTATGGGAGAGTGCTGTGGGCATGCACTGGGAAGATGTCTTTGTGCAGGGAAGGGGAGAAGAGGTGAGCAGTGACCATTACCTACTGACTACTATAAAAGAGGGTAGTGGGCATGCTCTGTGACCTGTAGAGAGATCCGTATGCAGAGGGAGAGGAGCTGTGATATCTCCTATAGTGAACGATGGGTGTTACCTGTCAGTGTAATCCTGCATGTGATAAGGAGACTGCAGGAAAGTGATCTCTACAGAACAGGAGGTGTCAGTCTGTAGTGAATGGTGGATTCTGTGTTATCTGTATATAGGTGTTACCTGTCAGTATAATCCTGCCTGTGATAATTAGACTGCAGGAAAGTGATCTCTACAGAACAAGAGGTGTCAGTCTATAGTGAATGGTGGATCCTGTGTTCTCTATATATAGGTGTCACCTGTCAGTGTAATCCTGCCTGTGATGAGGAGACTGCGGAGAAGTGATCTCTACAGAAAAGGTGTCAGTCTATAGTGAATGGTGGATCCTGTGTTATCTATATATATAGGGGTTAACTGTCAGTGTAATCCTTGCTGTGATGAGGAGACTGCGGGAAGTGATCTCTACAGAACAGGAGGTGTCAGTCTATAGTGAATGGTGGATCCTGTGTTATCAATATATAGGTGTTACCTGTCAGTGTAATCCTGCCTGTGAAGGAGACTGCAGAGAAGAGCTCTCTACAGAACAGGAGGTGACAGTCTATAGTGAATGGTCGATCATGTGTTATCTATATCTAGGTGTTACCTGTCAGTGTAATCCTGCCTGTGATGAGGAGACTGCGGGGAAGTGATCTCTACAGGACAGGAGCTGTCACCTGATATAACAATACACGTGTCCTTTGCTCTGCGCTTCATGGCTTTGTACGCTGCGTCGGCTATGGCGTAGAGATGGGGCGGCCTCTCGTACAGCTCTCGCCCCCGGTAATATTCAATCATTTCTTTCCCGTACAGGTCCATGTTTTTGTAAGGGTTTACAGACACGACCACTTCCCCGATGTATGTGTAGATCCTGCCGCACTCAAACCTGCAAGGAGGTAAAAAAATAGATTGTCAGCTCCTAGGTCTACAGGAAGAAGAGCAGTAATGCTGCTGCAGAAGTGTATCCAAACCTACCATGTGTGATACCGTCTAGTAGGCTGGTGTATCTAAGCCTGTCATGTCTGAAGAACTGCACAGCTCTATATTCCTTATCACACACCAGGGACAGGCGGAGACCATTTCCCTGGGCTCGCCTGGTGGGAGCCGAGTCTCTGTGGTGGTCTCACTGATAAACCCGCCAGGGTGCACAGACGTGTTACTATCACCCTGTCCAGAACTTCCTGCTCCGCTCTCTGACGCCAAAGCATAGTATGAGCCATCAAAGGCTGACAGCACATACTGGGTGTAATTCTCATTCTGTGTATATACTTATCCTGAGTTACATCCTGTATTATCCTCCAGAGCTGCACTCACTATTCTGCTGGTGCAGTCACTGTACAAACATTACTTATCCTGTACTGATCCTGAGTTACATCCTGTATTATCCTCCAGAGCTGCACTCACTATTCTGCTGGTGCAGTCACTGTACATACATTACTTATCCTGTACTGATCCTGAGTTACATCCTGTATTATCCTCCAGAGCTGCGCTCACTATTCTGCTGGTGCAGTCACTGTACATATATTACTTATCCTGTACTGATCCTGAGTTACATCCTGTATTATCCTCCAGAGCTGCGCTCACTATTCTGCTGGTGCAGTCACTGTACATACATTACTTATCCTGTACTGATCCTGAGTTACATTCTGTATTATCCTCCAGAGCTGCACTCACTATTCTGCTGGTGCAGTCACTGTGCATACATTACTTATCCTGTACTGATCCCGAGTTACAACCTGAGTTATAACCCAGAGCTGCGCTCACTATTCTGCTGGTGCAGTCACTGTACATACATTACTTATCCTGCACTGATCCTGAGTTACATCCTGTATTATCCTCCAGAGCTGCACTCACTATTCTGCTGGTGCAGTCACTGTGCACATACATTACTTATCCTGTACTGATCCAGAGTTACATCCTGTATTATCCTCCAGAGCTGCGCTCACTATTCTGCTGGTGCAGTCACTGTACATACATTACTTATCCTGTACTGACCCTGAGTTAAATCCTGTATTATCCTCCAGAGCTGCGCTCACTATTCTGCTGGTGCAGTCACTGTACATACATTACTTATCCTGTACTGATCCTGAGTTACATCCTGTATTATCCTCCAGAGCTGCACTCACTATTCTGCTGGTGCAGTCACTGTACATACATTACTTATCCTGTACTGATCCTGAGTTACATCCTGTATTATCCTCCAGAGCTGCACTCGCTATTCTGCTGGTGCAGTCACTGTGTACAGATACAGCTGCACAGTGTTTTCTATGATTGGGCAGAGCGATGCAGCAATTCTCTGCCTAATCATCACAGCGTCACTTTGCTCGTGGTGAGGGAGGCCTGTGAGCCCCCCTAGTTTAGGCACCGAGTCCTCTCTGTACCTCTCTGCGCCCATCACTATGATCAGTGCTGGGAGTAAACAGAAAATGAGAGCAAGACAACGCCGGAGCATGGAGAGCTGAAAAACCACAAGATGTATTAACCCCTCCACCTCCTTCCACCAGAGATCCTTTTAATAATTGTTTCACTGCCCTAGATCATCAAGGATGCTTCAATTAACCCCTCAACTGTCCTAGACCACCAGGGATGCTTATGGTAATCCCAACAGTTCCATAGACCACCAGGAATGCTTACATTAACCCATTTACTGCACTAGACTAGGTATGCAGCATTAACCCTCTCACTGACCTCCATACATTAACCCCCTGCACTGCTATGGACCACCAAACATCTCTATATTAACCCTTACCGACATTTGACATACAGGTACGTCATAATGTCGGCAAGGATGCAAGTTCACTCACTCGCAAGCACCATTGAGGAGCGCCATCTTGGTACACCCTTCCGCATTATACCCTTCTGCATTATGTATAAGGGCATACAAGTGATCGCGCCCCCTAATGGCCAAGTAATTAGGTCTACAGGTCGAAAAACCAAAAGAGGTAATGGAGCTGCAGCACAGAGTGAAAAAATACAGAATGTTTTAATGTAAACATAAAAAACTCACATATTTAGTATTTCCGAAATCGTATCGACCTGCAGAATACAGATCACACATCATTTATACCGAAGAGTGAATGCCATAAAAACAAGACCCCTGCAAAAAATCCCACTTAGAATTTTTATCGGATTCCCAATACATTATATGGTGCGGTCAATGGCACTATTAAAAAGTACATCTTGTCCTGCAAAAAAAAGCCCTCATATGGCGACATAGACAGAAAAATGAAAAAGTTCTGGTGCTTGGATGGTGGTGAGAAGGTGAGTGGTAGCCTAGGTTCACAATTCTGTTGGAGGTTCCCAATATATTATATGGTACGGTCAATGGCACTATTAAAAAGTACATCTTGTCCCGCAAAAGACAAGCCCTCAAATGGCTACATGGACAGAAAAAATAAAAATGTTCTGGCTCTTGGACGGGGCTGAGAACGTGAGTGGTAGCCTAGGTTCACAATTCTGTTGGAGGTTCCCAATATATTATATGGTACGGTCAATGGCACTATTAAAAAGTACATCTTGTCCCGCAAAAGACAAGCCCTCATATGGCGACATAGACAGAAAAATGAAAAAGTTCTGGCTCTTGGACAGTGGTGACAAGGTGAGTGGTAGCCTAGGTTCACAATTGGGTTGAAGGTTCCCAATACATTATATGGTGCGGCCAATGGCACTAATAAAAAGTACATTTTGTCCCGCAAAAGACAAGCCCTCATATGGCGACATAGACAGAAAAATTTTAAAGTTCTGGCTCTTAGACAGTGGTGAGAAGGTGAATGGTAGCCTAGGTTCACAATTGTGTTGGAGGTTCCCAAAACATTATATGGTACGGTCAATGGCACTTTTATAAAGTACATCTTGTCCCACAAAAGACAAGCCCTTATATGGCGACGTAGACAGAAAAATGAAAAAGTTCTGGCTCTTGGACGGGGGTGAGAAGGTGAGTGGAAACCTAGGTTCACAATTGTTTTGCAGGTTCCCAATATATTATATGGTACGGTCGATGGCACTATTAAAAAGTACATCTTGTCTCACAAAAGACAAACCCTCAAATGGCTACATCGACAGAAAAATGAAAAAGTTCTGGCTCTTGGACGGTGGTGAGAAGGTGAGTGGTAGCCTAGGTTCACAATGGTGTTGGAGGTTCCCAATACATTATATGGTACGGTCACTGGCACTATTAAAAAGTACATCTTGTCCCGCAAAAGACAAACCCTCAAATGGCTACATACACAGAAAAATGAAAAAGTTCTGGCTCTTGGACGGTGGAGAGAAGGTGAGTGGTAGCCTAGGTTCACAATTGTGTTGGAGGTTCCATTTAGAAGTTCCGTCGGCAAGAAGCTCTCTTTTTGCTTTTAAATGGTGGAAACCCAGCAACCCCATTGTTTGTTAGTTAGTGGGTTCTGTCAGGTGTCGTTCATGTCTGTTGGAAATGGGTCCATTTACGCTGTCAAACAGAAGCTCCAATGTAGATGTGAACCAGACGATAAGGGAAATGCTGGATGAGAGCTTTAATTCCTACATCACCCAAAATCCTTACATTAGCCCCTTTACTGCCCTAGTCCAGTCCTAGTGAGTGACCGGCAATCTCCTTGCGTAAAAAGATAAGTGTTACTCAGTTGGTAGGACCGCCCCCTGGACTCTTCAGTGTAGAATGAGCAGGAAATACAATCAATAAGTTACAAGTTCTTTTGAATCTTTTCCCACAAACCTATAGATTAATCCACTCAGCTCCTCCTGCTCTATAACATTAGGGCCACAGTAGAGGCTGCACGTTCAATATGACAGGGGCCCTTTACGTTTACTGCCATCCTCTGTCACCCACGTTATTATGAGTCCTGGGCGTCTCTACTGGCTCGCAGTGTATTGTGGTGTCACCTTACGAGTAACTTACTATCCGGCCATGTTCTCAGTCTATGTTGCAAGTGATCACGTCATAAATTAAACCTGGAATTTCCCTCTTACAATCATGTACAGGGCAATAATGGAATCACTGCATCTATTGTCACAAGAAAAAGTAAGTACACACTCATAGAATTACAACAGGACGTACTAAAAAGCAACTGGTCCTTAGAAGGTCCTAAAACAAGGAAAAAACAACCTCAGGTCAACAACAACACACAAGATTCAACCAGGTAAATATTTATTTAGAAAAATGGAAAATTAATTTCCTTCTTACGGCCTCCATAGGAATTAAGAGGGTAAGTAGTCGCCAGGTTGTACTCATCACATGCTCTTGATTCATTGACCATCAGCGATGTTAGCGCCTTTAAGCAAATGTTTGGGCAGTTTCCTGGTCTGAAGCTTTTAAGTGTGTGTTATCACAAAGCTGAGGAGGAAAGACATCAGCAATAATCTTAGAGAAGAAAATGTTGCTGGCTATCAATTTGGGAAGGGTTTTCAGACCATTTTGTAACAATTTGAAGTCCGTCATTCTACAGTGAGGATGATTGACACTGGGTCATTATTTATTTAACAAAAACTAGGACAAAATAGACAAGCCGTGAGTGAAAACTAAGTACACTCCATGATCAATAGTTCAATCAAGTGCCTTTAGCAGCAATAATCTGAAGTCCTCATTTTCGATAGGATGTTATCAGTCCCTCGCATTGCTCCACAGGAATTCTGGTCCCTCTTCTTTATAATGTGGCTTGAAGCTTGTGGGCATCATTTCTACACCTATTCAACCTAATAAAGTTCGACCACAACATCTCATCTGGGTTGAGGTCTGAGCTTTGGGCCATCGCAGCCCCTTAGTTCTTCTCATTTTCAGCCGTTCTGTTGCACAGTATCTCACAAAAGTAAGTACACCCCTCACATTTTTGTAAAAACTGTATTATATCTTTTCATGGGACAACACTGATGATCTGACACTTTGATACAATGTAAAGTAGTCAGTGCCCGGCTTGTATCACAAGGAAGAACTCAAAGCATCAATGTCTATGGGGACAAAAGTGAGGACACCCCTAAGTGACAACAAAAGTGAGGACATCCCTAAGTGACAATGGGGAAATTGTGCCCAATTTGCCATTTTCCTTCCATGATGTCATGTGACTCATTAGCGTTACAAGGTCTCAGGTGTGAATATGGAGCAGGTGTTTTACATTTGGTGTTATCGCTCTAACACTATTTCATACCGGTCACTGGAGGTTCAGCCTGGCTCCTCATGGCAAAGAACTGTCTGAGGATCTGAAGAAAAAAATTGTTGCTCTACATAAAAATGGCCGAGGCCATAATAAGATGCCAACACCCTGACACTGAGCTGCAGTGCGGGGGCCAAGACCCTGACACTGAGCTACAGCCGGGGGCCAAGACCCAGACACAGAGCTGCAGAGCGGGCGCCAACACCCATACACAGAGCTGCAGCGCCGACACCCAGACACTGAGCTGCAGCGCCAACACCCTGACACTGAGCTGCAGCGCGGGGGCAACACCCTGACACTGAGCTGCAGCGCGGCCGCCAACACCCTGACACTGAGCTGCAGCGCCAACACCCTGACACTGAGCTGCAGCGCGGGGGCCAACACCCTGACACTGAGCTGCAGCGTGGGGGCCAAGACCATACAGCGAACAAGACAGGATCCACTCAGAACAGGCCTCGCCATGATCGACCAAAGAAGAGGAGTGCACGAGCTCAGTGTCATATCCAGAGATGAGTGCTGCCAGCATTGCTGCAGAGGGTACAGGGGTGGGGGGTCAGCCTGTCAGGGCTCAGAACATAAGCGCACACTGCATCAGTCTGCATGGCTGTCGTCCCTAGAGAAAGTACTTTTCCCATTTAGTCATGTACACATGTGTTAGCGGAGAATCTGGAGGTGAGGTGATCTGATACATTGCCGAGATTAAACCCTTAGTGGAAGTTCCTGAACAACAGAGTTTTTCAAAGGACATAGGTTAAGAAACTGTGTTAGAACCCAGCAGAAAGTGCATTTAATGTCTAATCTTCAAGTATGAGAAGGTAGTGGAGGAAGGTCAACTATGGCCAGACTGCAGATCAGCAAAGGGCTTTAGTTTTAATGTTTGGTGATCCATCAATTCTGCAAACCTGAACAATCTAGAGTCAAAGCCCAGTCCCAGCCTCTTATCAGCCACACCATCCAATAATAAGGGGTAGAAAAGAAAGGAAGTCATGGGGGAAGCATCTGAGCATAAGGAAAATTTCTTATAACATCTCTTCCAGGTATTCCTAGTAAGGGTCATTGAGTGTAGCAAGGAGACAAAAAATACCAACAATGCATTGCCCAAAAAATGGAGTTAGGACAAATGGGGGCTATCCACAACCTCTCTAATTCCATCCATTACTGGAACCATGTCCTGTGTCTGATGAGACCAAGAGAAACTTATTTGGTTCAGATGGTGTCAGGCGTGTGTGGCGGCAACCAGGTGAGGAGGACAAAGACAAGTGTGTCTCCTACAGTCAGGCATGGTGGTGGGAGTGTCATGGTTTGGGGCTGCATGAGTGCTGCCGGCTGTGGGGAGCTACAGTTCATTGAGGGAACCATGAATGCCAACATGTACTGTGACATCCTGAAGCAGAGCCTGACCCCCTCCCTTCTGGGGCGCAGGGCAGTATCCAACATGATAACGACCCCAAACACCTCCAAGACCCCCACTGCCTTGCTGAAGAGAATCAGGGTAAAGGTGCTGGACTGGCCAAACGTCTCCAGACCTAACCCCTATGGAGCATCTGTGGGGCCTCCTCAAACAGAAGATGGAGGAGCATAAGGTCTCTACCATCCACCAGCTCCGTGATGTCCTCATGGCTGCAACCTGTGAAGCTCTAGTGACCTCCAGGCCCAAGAGAGTTAAGGCAGTGCTGGGAAATAATAGAGACACACAGAATACTTGCCCCGAACCTGGCCTGGTCTGGCAATCTGCTGTATCAGGCATATTCCCAGTGGTCCCCGTACACAGGTGAGTCTTCTAAACTGTATTCACATCCGGAGGACGGTGCCATCTGCTCCCTGCCCTGATGTCGACATGTGCCATGTAAGTATGGGCGGCGGCAAGATGTCATTTCTCACACCCCCCATCCCCCTGCCTTACTAGGCCAAAA
>JAODAL010051089.1:0-26926 GCA_025379985.1 Phyllomedusa bahiana | reverse complement strand
GAAAAAAACCTATCTAAAATGTATACGATAATAAAAGTGGAGTTTTGCAGCTAAAAAAGAGACCTGCAGTTACCAGAATGATGTTTATCCAATATAAGTTCAGGCTGCCCATATCCAGGAAATATTTCAATAGCAAACTGTTAATAATAAAGATATTCCACTACCATGTCTACACTAAGTCTTGGTGAACTTTATCCAGTGTTCTTTATAGATAGACCTTGTCTGTGTTCGCCCGCGGGCCCCCCCCCCCCCGCTCCCACCGCCGTGAATTTACAGCGGTAGATGCTGCTCCAAAATTCTCTAGCTAACTACATAAAATCTTCAAATCTCTAATCTAACTAAATTGGAAGGATCACAGCTAAGAGTAGAGGTTTCTCTGTGCAGAAATAGACTAATTTCGCTGAGCTGTTTGGCCACAGGCAGAGCGCAGGTCCTATCCCTATGAGACGCTGAGAGACACTGAGGCTGAAACAGGAAACGCTGTTCTATGTAAACGAGGTCATGTGATTTTTCCAGCCAAACGCACCCATACACCTCCCAGTCATGCCGGCGCACACCCATCTCACCCTGCTCTATTCTGTAATCTGATTTGCTGGCCGCCAAAATGACAGGAAGCGCCGAAAAAGGCGCGATCTTAATAGATGATGCACAGATTTTAACCTTAATTATCGCATGATCTGGAAATTTCGATCACCATAAAAACCTTGCCGATTTCAACTTTGTCGATAAAAATCGCTCAACACTACTCCTTACCTGTCTCCTGTAGTCTGGTGCAGTTGGCATTCGGCAAGAGCTTCTCTTCCTCTCTGATGAGGGCTGAGCATAGGGGAAGTGGTATACGAGGGGAGGGAAAGATACAGCCCCAGATACAGATTGTGCTGGCTGTGAGCAGAGTTCTCATTGGTGAAGCAGCCCCTGCTGACTCCTGCTCTACCAATCATCTCTTCTCTCACTCTGCACTGGCACTGTGTCCCCCCAAGATGCGCAGAAATATAGGAGGCAAAGGGTTAACCTATTCCTCCTATGTGCTCTACTCACCCCACTTACTGTATTCTCATGCCTCCATATGGATTATTTTTTATTGATGTGGCTAAAAAGTGGGGGGGACCGTCCCCCATCAGGAAAAAGTGGGGGGGACCAGTCCCCTCTGTACCCCCCTAAAGTTACACCTATGCATAAGGCCCAGTTGTCTAACTGTCTGTGTAGCTAACTCGCTGCTCTGTATTAGAAGAGTTACATCTGCTATAAAGACACGTTCAGGAATTCATCAGGGCTGTTAGATTTATAAAACAAATTGATGTTTAAGGGTGGAAATTCCCTTTAAAGACATTTCTTACATACTAACAGAGCAGATTCGTGATGATCCTGATGTAACAAATCTCCTTGTTTGACGTGTTTAACTGTTTCACATAGTACAATAGAGAATTGTCTTGTAAAATGTCAAGGAAATGTTTTCTCTTGATGTCACTCTGGCCTCCTTCCAGAATAAATAAAAAAGACATTTGAACTTCCTTAGGAACATTGAGCTATTCTGCATTTATTGAATGTTTGATTTTAGATATATGATTTTTTATTGTGAAAATGCCCTCAGAGTCTTATCATCAAAAAGCCCCAACCAGACCCCCAGACAGTACATATTTGCCAGAGTGACATATTTATGTCTATAAAGTGGAACATTTCAGGTAACCATTGTATGTGTCTCTGTGCTTACAGGTGTTATCTCGACAACAATTCTTCCAACCCGGTAAGAATCAGGCAAGTGCAGACTGCGGGAGCCAAGAGAACAGAGGTTATGGTATCAACCTTGTGCTCTTTTGAGTTGCTAGACAATAGACTGAGAGCCTGACAGTGAAGGACAATGGGAATGTTACATCGAGGTTAGACAACTAGGGTTTGTGTTTGAATTATTACAAACTGAACTGTGAAGCTGTCACGACATGGGTGAATACTGAAGCTGGCCTAGCTCCGTTTGAGGGGATGTTCATACTGCGTTTTGCAATACGTTTTTTAAATCCGAAAAATGTAGTGAAAAATACCGCGTAAAACGTATCCAAACGCTTACCCAATGTGTGGTGTGTGTTTGGATTTGTTTTCTGTGCAACACAAATGTACCCTATAGTTTCTGCTGCATAAAAAGGATCAAGAATTGACGTGTCCGAAGACATATGTAATACATGTATATCATCTGAACACCGATATGTCTTTTACATAGAAATCAATATAAATCACATTGAGCATTGTTAGATATGTGTTTGGGTCCATTTTTGGTCCAAAAAACTTACTCAAACATGTATCTAAAAAAAACGATGTGTGAACATCCCCTGAAGGGAATATGTCATTGGAAAATGACCTATTGTGTAACTCATGTTAAACGCATTTTAAGAATGTTTGGTATTTTTATTTTCAATTTCCATATCACTATCAATATTTAAAAAAAAATCCTGAAATCCTGCAGCTTTCACTTTGGCCACTAGGCCTAATAATAGTTTCATACTTCCTGTTCTGCAGAGAAAAGTTTTCAGCAGTCTCCTCATTATCAGCACATGAAGGATTACACTGAAAGGAAACACCAGTGTGTATAGATAACACAGGATCCATCAGTCACAATAGAAGATGTCACAGCTCCCCCTCCCTGCACACTGACTTCTTCCCAGGTCACAGAGCAAGCCTAGAAAACTCTTTCATAGAAGTCAATGGGTCTGCTTCTCTTCATAGACTCCTATGTCCATTTAGCTGCTTTAAAGCATCTCTCTAAATGCTCTTAAAAGCAGCTCAGGCAAGATGACTGCCCCCAGAATCATATATAAAAAAAATGAATTTTAAAAATCTACAATCAGAAGATAGAAACGACTAAGAAGAAAATAATATGTATCATTATCTTGTTTTAATTATTAAAAAATTTAATTGATTCCCTTTAAGAATCCATTATGTTGGATTGGGATTTCTTCAAGTTGGTGCAAAATTAATTTTGGTTTAAATCATCAAAAATATCACCTCTAACCATAGCTATAACCATAACCATAAGTTGGGGATAGAGTTTTTAGAGCTTATTAGGGTATACCTACCTCTCCAGCAGTGGTGTCACTGTGTCCTCACTTCCACTCCAGTGTCACTGCCAGTACCATGGCACATTAGGCCCAAAGTTATGCTAGAACAAACGTGATGTTGACGGTAGACCCGGAAGTGCCACAGAGAGGTTCCTTAATCATAAAGAGGTTTAAGAACTCCAGTGCTAATCTAGGGCTAGGGTTATTTTTTGGATCATGGTAAGGGAGAAGTAAAAGAAAAAAAAATAGGGTTGGGACAATAGAAACCTAAATCTTTTTAAAATTTTGGTTGAATCGAGACAGATTTGTGCAACACTAGACTTTTTTTAACATCCCATTCACTTTACATTTTATATTTCAGTAGCTGAATTTCCTGGTCAGGTAAGAGCTGACTACTGGTGCATGCAGGTGCTGTCTAATTTAGAATATTGGAAGATGTTTTTATGAGACCTGTCCACTTTCAGATCAACATACATAAGATAGTTATGAGAGCACGGCATCTGTTTTCCATTAGGGGAGGCAAAGATTATATTTCAGCAGTGTTCACTCTTTTATCTATCTATCTATCTATCTATCTATCTATCTATCTATCTATCCATCCATCCTGTAGTTTGGTTTGAGTAATCTGGTCAGAAGATGAGCAAAGAAATCAGGTGATACCTTTTAGAGTTTAAGTATATATGATGGAAGGTTTTTGAGAGTGATTTCTTCCCTCATCTACTGCTCTTTATGGCTAGCATGGCTATGGTCTTTCCTTCAGCAAATGATGCCCAGGAAGGATCTGGGATCTTGAACTTCAACACACAACCGTTTACCTGGAAAAGATCTACACTTTCCCCATTGAAAACACACATTCTTAGTAGACCTTAACTTTTATGCTTAAATTGCACAGCCCTGCACTGAATATCTACCAAGGTTATCTACTAAGATAGATTTTAGATTCCTTACTCATTATCCTAAGGAAATATCCTATGCACTGTCAGATATGTACAATGTGAATGCCATCAGCTTCAGATGGATCCCAAATTAGAGTTAATATATCCAGGATCAGAGGCTCAACCGCTGGTATTTATCATTGATGAGGGCTACACCGCCCTGAACCATATAAAAATTCTTCAGGGGTTACCTTAGCCTAATGGTGTTCTTCCCTTTCACTCACCATCTCCCCCCCTTATTGCAAACATCTGCTTGGAAATAAATTAGGTTTTATATTTGCAAATGACATATTTGGCTTGGAGAACTCTTTGCTCATTTCATTTAACAAATACTTATGTTTAATCAAGTTTTTTAATTCCAAAAACATTACAGTCACTCATGCTAAAGAACTGATTCATTTAAAAAGTTATGGAGTTAATGGAGTCGCATAATGTAACAGAATTGCCGTATGACCTTGTAGTAAATGAGCTTCTCCCGTTCCATTTGGATATACGACACAGTATTTCTTGATTTAACTTTGGCACAGTCTTTCCGATTTCATAAACTTATACCAGATGAATCATTTCATATTTCCTTAATCTGCTCCCAACTCCCCCTAAATATTATTTAACATCAACCCATTCAGAAACCATTTCTAACCTTATTTTATTGAATATTTTAATTTGCATTTTATGTCTTATTAATTGATTTGTACATTTTAAACCATAGTAAGATATGGTAGATTGAAGATTAACTTGTATATTTCAATACTTAATGGTCCTAAGTAAATTCTATAAGACATGGGATGCATGTTAAACATTTCTGCTTTAGCATCAATATGCCGAGATCAGGGCTGATTTTACCTATAGATACAGCATCCACATGAATCCCTCAGGGAAAGCTGAGCCAAAAATTTACATATATATAATATGAATTTTACCTGTGCATGACACAGATATAAACATTAAAGGGGTTTTGCCGCTTCACAAAATCCTTTCTGAGGATTTCAGAAAATGAGATGTTTTCTAAACAAGTTTTTACTTAAAGCAAGATTTACATGGCTATAATAGGGTCACATTTTAGGGTCCATGTTAGAGTCACAACATGCAACTTAACAAAGTAATACAAAATCAAATGTAGAATGCAATGCAATAAAACTTAGGTCAACTTGGATTCTGCTAAACCTTAGAGTCAGGACTGTTTCCATATCAGTAGCAGCCATAGCAGCTGCTATGGGGTGCAGAGCCTGGGATGGTGCCTTTAGTGTAAGGATATTGGACCATTTTGTAGATAATGAGGGTATTCTACTAAATACCACCAGTGTTGCACAAGGGTGCCTAGGGCCCCCAAGTGGAATTGATTCCAGGGGCCCACCTGTTGAGTTTCTTCTGGGCCTAGCGGTGGAGTTTATTTAAGGGGCCCACCCTATAGCTACTGCAAATGACAGTACATGCCTCCTCTACTCTGCCTCTTGTTTTTGCCTTTATCTCTCTGCTTTTCTGCCTCTTTCAAGGATGTACAGTTTATGCAGTTAAAAAACAACTCCAGGTCTATCATGCCCGTGGACCCACTAGGGTTTCTCCTATTTCCTTGTGAGCCAGTCCGAACCTACCTACCACCACTATGTGGACTCTTTGACATATAGCACTATATTTAGAGGTGTTATACCTACTGCATACTGTTGAGTTTCTTATCATTAGGCGTTGGGGCCCTGTCTTGTTCTGCTATGTGGCCATATGAATGCTAGTTATAGCCCTGCTTAGAGGGCTGTTCGTGGAGGCTGTAACACAAGCTTCGAAATGGGGCCATGTTATGGACATGTGTAACTAGCCTCAAGTTGTCCCATCTAGGAGGTGGCAAGTTCCATTGCATTGTGATCTGGAACTGCATCCCACTGCATAAAGCCTGAAGTTGTCACCGCTGGGGATGTAGGATATGCAGGACGGTGGAGAGGTAACTGTCTTATTGGTATTAATGAGAAATTTAGACTAACAACTCTTATTAGTATAACATTATTATGCACTCAATGTATGATAATACATTCATAAAAAGTAGTGTGTTTCCATGCTATGCTCTGGTCACATTACATTGTCTGGGTTATAAACAGTATCTGAGTTACAATACATTGCTTCTGTAATTTGTTCTTAAGTTGAAATTGTATATAAGATGGACCTGGTACATTTCTTAATTGTAACTCCAGCCTTTTTTTTTAGATTGGGGTAGTGTATTGAAGGTTTACACTGCTGTAACATTTGTTTTGCTGTCTGTGCCATAGTGCAGAAGGTTTCACCTCACTTTTTGTCCCTTGGGAAAATAATACTGGTCTCGCACACCTTGGTTATACGAGTGTGGGAGGATTTTCATTTCTTTGTAAGGCTTCAGTAAATCCATGAACGACCTCATAAGGTAATGTTTATAATTTATTTACAGCTGACTTATAGATTACCTGGTATAGTAACTCTCCATGGAGCAACAATCAAGTGAGATACTACAGATGGCAATGTGATAAGTCCAGATATTCGTGTGACCTTTTAGGTTGGGTAGGCCTTCTTTGGGTCACACCTGCAGGAAGAGAGTCTGGAGGCACATGTGCAAATGGCTGCTGTATATAGCATGCAATGCCGCTAGAGAAGCATGGGGAGCCAAGGTGCCTGGAACGAAAGTCATTGGGATTTGACACATGCTCTGACGTCATGCTTTAAGTCATGCCCAGCAATAGCCTCCATTCTTTAAGTACAAATTGTATGTAAGTTAGTTGTTTGTAACTTGGGGACTGCCAGGATTGTTACGGTAGTTTGGAACTGCAACAGATAGTGGTCAGACCCCATTAAGATCAATGGGATTTATCAGGGTTTTTTGGAATATGAATCTCTCAAAGTTGCCTTGGCTTCATTATGAAGTTAAATTGTAAAGTAGTGAAATTGTAAGTGAAAAAGGAAAAATATACTAAATTGTAGTTATCAATTGCAGAGTGAATGTTGTTAATGGTCTCTTTTTACATGAAGGTCTATCAGCAAAAAAAGTCAATTATTATCTATTAGATATTCATTTATTCATTTTTTTTATACAAACCAGTGTAAAATCAACCAGTCAAAATGTGGGTAACAGGATAAAATATATTGGAAACAAAGGAGTAAATGTGAGGAAATTTATCAAATATAACAAAGGATTGTATATCAAATAGAAATTTTGGGCATCATTTTAAAATCTGTATTTGTCTCCCTGAAATGGAAAAAGTAAAAAAATACCTATAAGTATGGTCTAATATATACAAAGTACATAATACAGTAAGCAACACATTTTAACTGATTACCTTCACCTCAAAATATCTCTCCTAAAGTTAAAGGGATTATCCACCTCACCTCACTGATTGGCTGCAGTGGTCACATGCTTCTAGTTACATCACCTTTTGGAGCTGTTCACTTCCGAGCTTTTATGTAAATGAGTTCAAAAAAGCTCCATACAGTTTTACATCAAGTGTTTGGTGACAGGAAGCTTGTTAGTTGAGCCCATAAGATCAGATGACCAAAAGGGATTGACTTTTTTTCAGGAGAGCCTTTGAAGTAACACTCCTGTGGTCCAGCTTTCCAATGCTTTCAAATAAGAGAAGAAACAGTGGTCATAGTGGTCATGTATTGAGACTGAGGTTGGGAGGAAAGAAGATAAAGCACCACAACAGATTTCAGTAATTTTTCATGGCAAAGGCAAACAGGAAATGCTGCTGTTTGGTTGTGGAGAAGGGAAGGTTCACATGGCACAAGAAAAATTCAAATTGACGGACAACACATCACATTCAGATGAATGAAGACATAGTTAAGCTATATGAGGCTTTTAATAACTCATTTTTTTTTTTTAATAAACTGGACAACCCCTTTAAGGTTCAGCCTCTAATTCCAACTTTTAACAACAAATCTTTACCCACTTTTAGTAAGGGTCCACTATTTTCTAGCAATAAATTGGACGTAGGACAACCGATGCCCTACTTATAGCATCACAGCCAATAGTATGGCACTTGACCACTGTGACTGCTGATTGGTTACAGCGGTCACGTAATGGTCACTTGTACACAAGGTAATATCCTTTGGAGCTTCTACCCTTGATGGTCAAGCAAAGAGGGCTAAATACAGTTTGTTTTATTATTTTATCACATTTCCCGGGTTTTTAATTTTTTTTAAGTATGTCTAAACCCTTTAGGTATAAACTTGTTCCTTGTGAATGGCTTTTTCTGCTGCATTAATGTAGAAGTATTCACATTGTTTAACTAGCAGTAGCCTGTAAAATTATTTTCCAGATGTGAATTCATAATTCTCAAAAGAGCATAAAAGTTATCGTAAGATTTATGGCGGATAATTTATTAATCAGGTTTTTCTGTACAGTGATTCAGAGATCTGCTTAGGAAGATGAAAGCAGTTTAAGAGAAGTAATATTAACAAAATGTGGATAGCATTATAATATCGGGTTACTTCTTGTGTCCAAATTATTTTAATGACTGTTTGTTTTATAGGCAGTAGTAGGCAGTAGCCGATCATAGTAATGACTTATCCCATAGAATCAGTACAGACAGCCCAAGACTGTAAGAAAATGCCGCTTTCTGCAGCTGTAATTTTGTTGAATGCTATTTTTTTTGTAGTCGTTTTTGTGCAAAATGAAATTTTCATATAAGGTCTTTACAGAATTTTATTTTGATTTTATAGCAGCATAATAAAGGTTAGTGAATAAGTACAGGCCTCATACATCAAACTATTCCATTGGCCTATTTAACATTTCATTTTCTTTTCTATGCAGTATATGCTGAACAAACCTGTGCATTAAACCTTCTTTTGCAGCATTTTTATTCTATATTTAAATTTTTTGGCAGATTTTATCCAGGAGTTGTAAACTAAAAAAAAACATTTTAAGTAATGTTTTATGAAGGCAAACCTTTGTTTAATATGTATAAGCCTCTACTCAACCTTAATAATCAGTTGTTTTCTCCATGGGAATCCTGTGTTTAGGCATCCAGTTCACCAGAACCAAAATGAAGCCTGGAAATTTATGGCCATCTATAAATGGATGGGCAGCAGGTCTGTCTCAGTGGAAGCCGCTTGTACAGAGCATCTCACCAGTTTGGCATTTAGAGAATGGCCTAGGACAGAAAACTCCCTCAGTATCATTCATATGGTCTAATAAGAAATTAGACAACTCCTTTAATACTAAAACAAAAAGACTTTTATCCAGAAAAGCAACTGAAAATTCTTGGGTTCAGTGCACAAACAACATCTCCACCATGTGTGAGTACTCCATGTCACACGGGATTTTTTTTAGTAAGACAAATATTATATTGTGACAACAGTATGATGGAGTCTCTTCCTAGGCTTGACAACCTCCTTACATGAATTTTTCTTTTGGTAAAAGTAATCAAAATTGACAGCTAAAATTTACACGGACAAATTAGGAAACCAAAATGAAACAAAAAAAATTGTAGTGTCTAATAGTAATGCCTGCAGCTCAGATACTATTATAAGGATGTTGGAAACCTCCTTTGCAAATCCTGTAAGATTAAATGGGAAAAATAGCTCTGCGTTTAGTGTGACCGTTATTCTCAAAACAACGAATATTGCAACAGAACAAAAATCGACCTCGTTGTAAGTCAAGGGAGTTGATGAGGACCAACATACAACAATTACACACAAGTATAAACAAGATGGAAATGTCCAGCCATCATACCGCTCAGGAAGGAGATGGGTTCTGTGTCTCAGAGATTAATGTGCTTTGGTCCGACATGTGCATATCAACCAAAGAACAAAAACAAAAGGCCTTTTGAAGATGCTGGTAGAAGCCAGTACGATTGTGTCGTTTTCCATGGTGAAACAAGTACTGTATCAACATGGGCTGAAAGGCCACTCTGCCACGTAAAAGCTATTAATCCAAAAGAAACATATAAGAGACAGATTAATGTTTTCAAATGCACATGGGAACAAAGACCTACATTTTTGGAGACATGTCCTGTGCTCTGACAAAACTAAAATTTAACTGTTTGGCCATAATGACCATTGCTACTTTTAGAGGAAAAAGGGAGAGGCTTGGAAGCCTAAGAACACCATCCCAATTGTGAAGCACGGGGGTGGCAGCATCATGTTGTGGGGTTGTTTTGCTGCAGCAGGGACTGGGGCACTTCACAAAATAGATGGCATCATGAGGAAAGAAGATTATTTGGCAATATTGAAACAACATCTCAAGACATCAGCCAGGAAGTTGAAGCTTGGGCTTAAATGGGCCTTTACCACACTGCAAACAAAATATACTTCATTGGGTTTCTTGAACAGAAATCACAGCAAAATTATATCCCAATTAAAATATACCTTTTAATAGATATGCATTAAAAACTCATTAAATACCCCACACAAACAAAAACAAAAAACAAACACCTAGAACAGGTAAACATACCCGAGGGTAAAGAGGCATATAGGATAATGCAAAAGCTCACAATGAATGTATACTATTAAGGATAATCACTCAATAGAAAAATGCCACAAAGTCCCTTTAAAGTAACTAATGAAGTGGAGACATCGCCCCGAAAAGGGCGGCTCCACAATATAAGCCCTCAGATATGCCCTATCCCAGAATCAAGATAAAACACTAAACCACATCACAATACAACAGATCCGACGCGTTTCCCCCTTTCTATTGTTTAGTGTTACTCAGGGGACAAAAAGTGATGAACAAACATTCAAAATTTAGGGATTACCAGGCATAGATATTAACAGATAGATACAACCTGGCGTTCCCACTCACAGTCTGGCTCCTACTGATGATGATGGCATCCAATAATCACAAAGGTAGCCCTTAAATAGCGTCCCAAAACAAAATACACCAATAACGCCACTCACCTAAACCAGGAGCACTTACTCAACTGTGAAAAGCGCTCAAACGAGCGGCCGCGGACTGTGCATGCGCCCACCGCGTCACCTCCACCGGAAGTGAGACAGTGGAACGCAATGCGCTCCACTGATAGTCCGCGCATGCGCGGAAGGTCCCTGATATCGCTACTATACTATAAACAACAAAAGTTATTAAACTATAGAAGCAGATCGACAATATCAATAACTCAGTGAGATAAGATGCATCACACCGGTCAAACGCACACACACAAAGGTATTATTACCATATTAAATTCGTATGTCCCAACAATATTCTTGATACTAAATATAGGTACTAAATAATTAAAGAAAAATGAACTCCTAAAATGAATAATAAAGTTTAAGGCATTTGGGACATACCAGTATAGTCGGACCGGGGGTACATATAACTGAGGGGTCCCATATTGGTTAAGAGATGACCAATAATTAGGCAAACCCCACAGACTGATATATTTGGGGGTCAAGACCAAATAGGTCAAGATACAAACAATGACCCCCGTTCCTGAGAAACTAACCCAATAGAACCACCAGGATGCAAAGAACCCATACTGTAAATCCATTCCGACATATTGGGAGCGGCATCCAGGTCTGGGATGTAACTGGGAGTAAGAGAAGATATCTGGAGTGGAATTCAGAACTGGTATGGATCCAGGTGTAAGAGAATATATTGGGAGTGGAATCCAGAACTGGGAAGGGACCAGGAGTAAGAGGAAATATCTAGAGTGAAATCCAGAGCTGGCATGGAACCAGGAGATATTAGAAGCACCAACATTGTATATTTTGTGCTAGGCATTACCAGGAGTTTGGCCCAGGAGTAGTACCTCAAGTACAAGGTAGAATATTCAACAGGGGACCAGGAACCAGAAAAAGACCACAAGCCAAGAATTCCAGAACCTTGAGGCAGGATGGAATGGGGTCAGAAACGGTCCTATGACTAGGGGAGCAAGATAATTGGTCAAGTTAAAATAACAAGCCGTGATAAGTTTCTCAGAATAATTAGCTGGGAGTAAACATTTGTGGCATAGCATCAGAGCCCAGAACCAAGAACTAATTAAACTGTAACAATAGGGTGTAATTGTACAGCAAGGGGATAATGACATATGATCCTTGGCAGGTGATCTGCCATGCTAAGGGGATACTGAGGCAATGGTCTGAAGGACCTTGCTACTTCAAGTAAGTTCATTACATAGTAATCGATGCACACCTATTACATAGAGACGCAGCACATGCATCAAGTGGACTCAGGATGATGCTGAAGCTACGAGCACAGTGCTGGCAGTGCTATCCATGACAGATTTTTACAGGAATTTCTTCCATTTGGCCTCATGCATAACACCTTCACTTGTCGGCACCAGTTTTCATACATAAAAATTAAGTTTTGTGTTGTGTCACAATATTAAAAATGTTGGCTGACCCATAATCTTTAGTGCATGTAAATGTCCCAAAAGGAAAGATGAACAGATGTAAAATTCCAAAAAACAGTAATATACATGTTCTCAAAAAGAGCTTTCCGAGTACACTCTTACCCCTCACGTAAATTGAATTTACATATGATAGCATGGGCAATTATATTATATGAAAATGATATAAAGTTCTTAAAACTGAGATGTAAGCCATGAAAATGAATTAAATTTATAATCACGTTGGCTAATGTTGGTCTCGCGCCAGCCTCCCTTTTTCTAGACCCTCATACGATCCAGATGTCAGTGATGTCATTAAGGTGTAGTTACTGCCAACACACAGTTTATTTAATCAGGGCAATAATTGCAAGTGAGGGATGAAAGCATAAACTGTAATAATGTATGCTGGGGACGATTGAGAGAATATATATTTTACATCAATTTGGGCTTTTTTCTAGGTTTGTTTTGCACTATGGGAAAATATTTGCATGGGCTAATTTTGTCTTGAGCAAACTACTAGAAAAGACGAATAAACAGTATAAATAATGACCCTGCCAGCACAGCGCTCCCCGTACAGCAGGTACCTGCTTCTCATGTATTTATTTTCTGAAGGATATTTGGACGATGCGATCATTCTAAAAGGTCAGTTTCAGATTTATATTAGAATAAATAAATAACAAATAAAATCACTATTACATAAAACGATATCAACAATTGTAATATAACCTTTTACACGTATTACTTTTTTTGTGAAGCTGATTTAGCTGTAGATGTATCCATACATTTGAATCTATATGAGGTTTTTTTCTGACTTACATGACTATGTAACAAAAGAAACATTATATTACGTAGTTGTTGATTTGTTCACAATGTCAATAAAAATATTTACAAAAAATTGTAATATTAAAAAACTAAAAATTTAAAGTTCTGTTCACTCTACTGCCATGTTTTTCTTTCCTCCTGTCTGTACAATAGCGTAAATGTTCTCTATAACAATAGCGGTATCCACAAAGGAGGCACTTTTCTGTTCTTGGGAATGATCATATTATTGAAAAGCATTTCCTTATGATAAACCCTTATAGGGTACATTTAACACATTCAATAAAAAATAGATTCAGCAAGAGAAAAAGTTATCATTCAATTTATATTTCTTTATAGGAAAGTTAGAAATAAAACATAGATGAAGTATGCGTCTTCAGTAATAATTAGGGATGAGCGATTATAATTGACAAAGTTGAAATCGGCACGATTTTTAGGCTGATCGGAAATCTCCGATCACGCGATATTTTAGGTGACAATCTGCAGATAATTTATTACTATTTTCGGCACTTCCTGTCATTTTGGCGGCCAGCAAATCAGCTTAGAGCATAAAGAAGGGTTTGCTGGGTGTGCGACGTCATGACTGTGATGTGTATGGTTGTCATTGGCTGGAAAAATCACATGACCTCATTTTGCATAGAACAGAGTTTCCTGTTCAGCATCAGTGTTTCACTGTCTCTCATTAGAGCAGGACGTGTGCTAGGTCTCTCTCAATAAAGCTCAGCTCAGGAACACTGTTCTTCTCTTTATTCATACAGACAACTATGCTTTTAGCTGTGAACATTAGAATATAGGTAGATTAGAGAATTTCAGTTCTTAGTTAGACAGAGACTTTTAAAGAAGTATCTAGCGCTGAACAGCTGCGGAGGAGGGGGGGTTGCCGGACATAAAGACAGGCAGACAGCCTGGCATTGGAAAGAAGGGCGTATATTGTGCAGCCCAAACTCTGCTTTGAACCTGCATTGAAATGGCATTTTTTTTACAACTTTTTGCCCAGCATACCGTGCACCTGAGGTGAAATTGTACCTTTTATTTTGTGCAGCCCAGTTTTGTTCAAAGAGCCACCTTGTACTTACATTAGGATACAGAAATTTTCTAGTAACTGCTGGTGTATTTTCATTGGTGCAAAAAACCCCCTTTTTCTTATCTGTATAAATTTTTTAAATATTGTTTTTCACTTTGGTTGCAGCCCAGTTTTGTTCAAAGGGCCCAAACCTTGTACTTACATTAGGATACAGAAATTTTCTAGTAACTGCTGGTGTATTTCATTGGTGCAAAAACCACTCTTCTTATCCGTATAACTTTAAATAGGTTGAGCGATTTTATCGACAAAGTTGAAATCGGCACAGTTTTTATGGTGATCGGAATTTTTAGATCATGCGATAATTTAGGTTAAATCTGTGCATCATCTATTAAGATCGCACCATTTCGGCGCTTCCTGTAATTTTGGCGGCCAGCAAATCAGATTACAGAATAGAGCAGGGTGAGATGTGTTTTGGGGACGTCATGACTGGGATGTGTTATGGTTGCGATTGGCTGGAAAAATCACATGACCTCGTTTTACATAGAACGCATTTCTGTTCAGCCTCAGTGTCTCTCAGGTCTCAGAGCAGAAGGACGTGCGCTCTGCTTGTGTCCAAACAGCTCAGCGAAATTATTATTTTCTTCACAGAGAAACCTCTACTATTTAGCTGTGATCCTTACAATTTAGTTAGATTAGAGATTGGAAGATTTTATATAGTTAGGTAGAGAATTTTAAAGGAGCATCTACTGCTGAAAAAGTCACGGGAGGGGGGGGGGGAGGGGGGGGGGGCCCCCGCGGGCGAAACAGACAAAGCTCTATAAAGAATACTGGTTTAAAGTTCACCAAGACTTAGTGTAGACATTGCAATAGCTTTATTATTAACAGTTTTCTTTTTGAAATATTTCCTGGATTTTGGGGCAGCCTGAACTTATAGGATACACATCTTTTCTAGTAACTGCAGGTCTCTTTGTTAGATGCAAAACTCCACTTTTATTATCAGTATACTTTTCAGATGGGTGTTCATTTTCAATTTTGCCCTTTCCCACTTTTGTTGATATTTCCACCTTGCACTTAAAATTTGAATCCAGCAATTTAATAGTCACCACAGGTGAATTAAAAGGTGCAAAAAATATCTTGTATTATACGAATAGACATGCTCTATAAAAAATTTACTGGATAAAGGTCACCAAGATTTAGTGTAGACATTGCAATAGCTTTATTATTAACAGTTTTCTATTGAAATATTTCCTGGATATTGGGCAGCCTAAACTTATAGGATACACATCTTTTCTAGTAACTGCAGGTCTCTTTGTTAGGTGCAAAACTCCACTTTTATTATAAAGTATACATTTAGATAGGTGTTCATTTCCAATTTTGCCCATTCCACCATTGTTGATATATCCACGTTGTACTTAAATTAAAATCCAGCAAGTCAGCACAGGTTGATAGGTGCCAAAAATACCTTGTAATATCCGAATAAATTTTAGATACGTGTTTTTTGACTTTGGCGCACTACAGCTTTGTTCATTGAGGCAACTTGCACTTAAATGTGAATATTGCAATTTTTTTGTCACCATAGGTGAATTGATAGGTGCCAAAAAATACCTTTTATTATCCGAATACATTACAGATACGTGTTTTTTGCACTTTTGCTCAGTCCAGATTTGTTGATAGAGCCACCTTGCAGTTAAATTTGAGCCAGCAAATTTTGTAGTTACCACAGGTGAATTTATTAGGTGCAAAAAAATACCTTTTATTTTCAGAATACATTTCTGATACGTTTTTTTTTATCTTTGGCGCAGGCCAGCTTTTTTGACTTGATAGAAATACTTTGCAGTTATATTTGAATCCCGCAATTTTGTTTTGATTTGAGGGATTTGAGAATAGCTGTGATTTGCCGTCTTTTAATAAGAGACTTTCCAAAACTCTTCCATACCTTCTCAAATTTGTTATTTCTGAAAAATGGAGTGAAATTCAGGTGGTAAACGAGCAAAGAGGGGGATAGGACAGAAGGTAGAGGTACGAGAGAAGGTGCTCCTTCCAGTGCTGGCGACAACAAAGCATGCCAGCGGATCATCAGTTGCAGGACCGTCAGGCCTGTCATCGCTGGGTCAGGGCCCTGTGAATCTTCAGTAACGAACAGCGTCGCCAATCTGTCCTTCAGTGGGTTAATGCAACCTGCATCCAAACAGTCTTACCTCCTTCTCCTCCCCGTCACGGCCACAAATGTCGTCCTCAGCATCACCAGCATCGTCCAACATGAAGCAGCCCAAATGTCAACTCGTGTACCCACCACTGTGGATAATCCATTTTCTGAAGACCTCTTTGATGACAAAATGCGGTTGTTCTTGTTAAAAGATCAAGAGGCCAAAGAGGATGATTTTCTCTGCTCTGACGCCCAGTTACTGATGCCATTTCAGAGGAGGAGATGATAGGAAGGAAGGCCGGTAAATCGGCAAAAAAATACAGGTGGCGGTGGGCCGGCAACCAACGCCTTGCAGGTTCCCACTTGCTAGATAGCCGCAGCTCCTGGATGCAGAATGTCAGGACAGACGAAGTCCACCTGTGTTGTGATCGATGATGACGACATTGGCGGAGCCAACGTGGTCTTTTCAGCAGGAATTTGCTTTTCTTGCGAGCGCTTCATCACTGGTCGAGGAGGAAGACGATTGGGGTAGTGTCGTTCGGGTTCCCGCCACAAAAAAGGAGATGATGACGGTGCTGGGGGTCGCAGAACGTCCGCTGATATGATTCCGCCTGCCACGGTCAGCGACAAACCCCGCTCCTCGGCTTTTTGCCATCAAAAAGGTCCGGACCTCTCTAAGCCTTGGGCCTTCTTTGACCAAGCCTACTGATTTCACCCAAGCGATTGTCATATGCCGCCTATTCGCGTTAACGCATAAGTAGAGCAAGAACCTTAGGGTTGGTTTAACCCCACCAACATGTCTTGTCACATTGAGCGTTTGCTTGAGTTTGAAGAAGAAGGCAACACTTGGCAAAAAAGGCCAGACCGGACGCGGGCCTCCAACCACTGTCACACCCTCTGCTCCGCCCTCCTCCGCCATCAACCAAGCGTTACTAAGATGCCCTATGTCTCTCAGTGGTCATGATCAGGGGATCAGCCTCCGCTTCAGCCTCCACCGGTCGCACCGGAGCGTATACCATGCATCACCACAGAGGACCCAGCCTAACCCTTCTTCTTTCTGCCAGTTTGGGTCGATCTGCACACCGTACAGCGGCCAGTTATAGCAGCCAGCCATTCTGTCTTCCAGATTTGGGGAGCAGAAGACAACACTTAACCCAAACCATTCCCAAAAGCCCAAAAGCCTCTGATTTCGGCATTGCCAGGGCTTTTGGCCTTGAAATGCTGACTTTGCTGTCTGGTGGACACAGATGGGTTCCGCCACGTCATGGCCCTTGCCTGCCCCCAATACTGATGCAGGAGCAGGTATTTTCTTTGCCAGAAAAGGAAAATGCGCCCTGCCCATGGACCAGCCAACGTGGTCATCTAAATTTCAAGCGCTGTTTGTCTGCCATCTGTGGCCCGGAAAAAAAGTCCATCTGACACCGACCACTGGACTAGTGAAGCGACGGCCCTAAGGGCCGCCTATATCTCTGTGACAGCTCTCTGGGTGAGCTGGGTGGATGTCCCTCCTGGGGGTGGAACGGTGGCTCTCAGGCTCGGCGCACGCTCTTTCAAAAACCTCCAGGGATGGTGCTGGTTCTTTCCCCCAAGGTCCTCTGGGGCATCACGTGCCCAGAGAAACAGGCCGTGTTGAATTATCTGTCTTGGATACTGTCCACACCACAGGTCAGGAGCTGTGGGGACTGGCTCTAAGCAACGAGATCCGTGCGCTGGTGGGGTGACTTGAACCTTGTGCCAGGCAAGGGTGGTGTGGCGGGATACGGGCGGAAATATGCTGGCCGCCCTTAAGATCGGGTAGGCATGGAGCACCATCCCTTGCCTGGCAAATGTCATGATCCTTGTCGTCCAGAAATTTCTAAAGAGTACCCAAGTCTGGACTGCCTGCTGGGAAGGACGAAAGTCTTAAGTTCGCATTCGCCGTTCGCACTCTGCTTCGTCCGGCGCTAGCTGCGTTTGTAGGTCAGCTCCGGGCCTCCCCGTCAACTCATCTCATTGTTGGAAGTGGCATCAAGCTGGATTTTCCACCTCCACATCGCTCCGCGATTGTCGGCAGCAGCCGCAATTGCCATTCTACGCACAGTACGAAGTGACACATGGCCTGGACAAGCAGCGGTGCGGACCTTCGGGTTGTGAGCCACGTAGGAGTGGAGGCAGGTGAAAGAGCTGCTGCACCATACCTTGCCAGTTTTGAAGAAGCCACCACAATGGTTCGTGCTTAAAAATGCCCTTGTCAGCATGAGCATGTGTGGTGATCTCTTTAGTTCTGGAACGATTCGTTGGACACTCTGAATCAACAGGTCCCGGCCAGTACGGACGGATGAGAGGAGACGGGAACAGATGCTCGGACACGGGAAGCCTTTCTCTCAGTCAAATCCACAAGGCCCGACAAGTTTCACATTTCATCGGTCTCATTAGGCAGTGGTTCGGGGTCCAGAGCTATGGCTAAGGTGAGACGCATCAGCTCTCAGGTACATCATTTCTCTGGCATAGTCAGGGCCGTGTGGAGCCTTTGCGGAGGGGCAGCGGAGGAGGTGGAGGAGGAGGTATTCCTAGACACCGATGTTACCGACGTCCCTGCCTTGGAAAGAGGTTGGCTGGGCGAATTTGAGGCGGAGGAGGAAGATGATGAAGATCAGTTTGCCTAGGCCCCTCGGACCCAGAGGCTTGGGTAAATCAAGGCTCCATCTCTCCACATGAGTGCTTGTAATGCTCAATTTCCTTCCAACATGATCTCGCATTAATGGCCTTCAAAATGAACAATACAGTTAACTGGGTGGCCACGCTCATGGATCCCGGTACAAAACAATAAAACTCAGCACTTTTCCTTCCATCCACCCAAATAATAGAGAGGTTAAAATGCAGGAAATGTGAGAACCTTGCTGATTGTTCAATGGAGGACATTGTTGCGTCCTGGCTTCACGTTCCCATATGTCACGGTTGGAACATCATCTGCGAGCGTGACTGCAAGTAGAGTGCCCAAGTAGGCGTTAGCGGCTAGCAGCAGGCAATAGGGTGGCAGAGCTAATGGGTGACTCTGCAATCTTTGTTTTACCTACCTCACCAACGCATGCATATGACAGGGCCACGCATCTTCCCAAAAAAACACAGAGATCAGCTTAGGATCATTGGTGCCGGTCTATCTGCGTACTCAAACACCGATTGTTTTTTTGTATGTGTTCCGGGGACCCATTAGACTTCTGGGTATCCAAAATGAGGAACGATTGGCCCGAGCTGGTCTCCACCCATAGAGGTGTTGTCTGCCAGCAGCCAGCGTCTTATTGGAGCGGACCTTCTGCACAGCTGGAGGAGCATTACAGACAAAAGGGCATCCGGCTTTCCACAGATTAAGTGTGGATCGATTTGACTTTCATCATGATGATTCTAGGCAGGATCTCTAATGATGCTGTGGTCCCATTGCCGAGGTCACGATAGTTGTCGGGTCTACTTCACATTTCCTCTTCAAACAGAAATAAGAAATAGTTTCTTGAAAAATGTATTTTTAAAAAATGATCTTTTCTTACTGCCAATTTTTATTTATCTTTTCCCTACAGTTTCATTTTGCTGTTTTTGCTATGAGGAGGGACTGTAAAAGACAGCAGGTTTTTATGACAACACCGTACTTCCATTTACTCACTTTATCTTAAGAAGTTCTCGCATTGGTCAATGGTTTTGAGTACGTGTTGAGCGATTGGCAATTGGCTATCGTGAGTCGATCGATAGGTCGGATAGTCGGGCCGCTAGGCGTTAGGATAAGGTTTCTCGATAGTGAGCATCGATTGATGATGCGATTACCATTAATGTCTATGGTTGAGAGCAAAACACCTTCTAATTATTACTCCCTAAAACAAGGCTTGGAGTAAGCTGAAATTAACCTCCACAACAGTCAAATGGATACGTCTACATCTTTAGGCATACATCACTCTTAGAGTTATAAAAGTCAACAGAAAAAAATGTCACAGACCATTTACTTCCTGTCTTGTACCACAGCTGACCCTTTTTAAACACTGCATCACCACAAATTAAAATAAGTGACAGGGAAGGCAGTATGATTTGAACTTTCATGTTACTTGATCTGGAATTTGATTAATCACTGTCCTGGAAGCAGCATGAGCCCCAAACTGCTTGGACCCCCCACATATTTAAAAAGTGCGGAGGGAAAAAAGGAGTCTTTCAACCACCATTTTAGTTTTCACTGGACATTGACTATTCCTGTCCTGGGCCAACAAGCATGAGCCCCAAAACCTGCATGGTCCCCCACATTTTAAAAAAGTGCCGGAAAAGGAAGTCTTTCAACCACCTCTTTGTAGTTTCAATGGACATTGACTATTACCTGTCATGGGCACAGCATGAGCCCCAAAACTCTGCTGACCCTCCCACATTTAAAAGTGCGCAAAAAGAGGTCTTTCAACACATTTTTGTTTCATGAACAATGACTATACTCTGTCCTGGGCCACAGCATGAGCCCCGAAACCTGCATGGACCCCACATTTAAATAAATGTGACGGAAAAAAGGAGTCTTTAAACCACCATTTTAGTTTCACTAGGACATTGAATATACCTGTCCTGGCCCAGCATGACCCAGGGCGGAGTTACAGTGGGTGCGTGGTGAAAGCCAGGCTTGGCGTCGTCCGTCGCATCTATAAACACGCAGGTTAAAATGCCCCATGATGCGCAGCAACGAAAACTGTGTGCTGAAGCAGTGGTGCGGAAGCGGAAGTGTGAGAAACTCCAGCCTTCTCTGTACACTGTAAAATACGCTGTGGTAGCGCTTGCCCTCCGTATTGAGTGTGGACCAATGAGCTTCACTTGGAAATACTGGTGGTTAACGCTCTGTTGAACCAGGTGCCTTTATCTTGGATTCTTTTTTACTCATTTTACTTCAACGTGCTGGAGGAAATGGTTCTGTACTTTGTTTCTCTGTCTGTGCTCCATACTCTCCATGTTCTCTGAATAAACCTACCATATGGTTCAAGTTTTTCCTGTACCTCCTTTGTACAATTTCTGAGGAAATTTTTTTAACTGCTATTTTGTACATGCAAGTTTTTTTAGTCCACTTGTAATTCATAGGAAAACAAATTTTTTAAATTAGGATGGAAATCCCACATGTCTTAGTTTCTCTTTTTTTCATTGTATTAATGGGTTGTCTCATTACAGGGATTGATAGCTTTGTTAAAAGTCTTGCAAAACAAGTCATTTTGCAATATGTGTCCATTAACAGTGTCTACCTATTCCTGTTTTGACACACATCACCTTGAGCCACTCTTGACATTGTGCAGATCAATGCTGTTAGAAGTAGAAAGAATTTTTAGAATAGGGACCTGTGTATAGCTGCATGTCACAGGCACAAAAATGCCCCCCAAAAAAAATTCAAAGCATGACCCCTTGAGGCTACTTGGTCAATTGTGAAGAACAAAATGTTCTGTTTAGAAAAACATTTTTTTTTATAATAGGGTTGTAGTATTGCTGCATTTCAAAGCAGCATTGACCCAAAAAAATTATTAAAATTGGAGCTTTCAAGCCACTAGTTTAAAAATTGTTGAGGGGAGAAAGAGAAATTGCCACTAAGAAGCCTCATTTCTATTCCAAAGGACCATAATTTAGCATGTAATCTCACCAGCAACTATGACCCCAAAAAATTAATTAACAAATATGATTCTCACAGCCACTATTTAAAATTGTGAGGGAGAAATGCCACCTAGAAGTCACAGTTTACTGTTCCAAAGGGGACCATGATTATTGCTGTATCTCACAGCAACATGACCTCTAAACCTCATTGGGGCAATGCCGAAAAACTCTTTAAGATTAAATGGAGGGTAATGGAGATTACGGTGTTGTCATGAAACTTGCTTGTCTTTTACAGTCTGTCTCCTAACTGCAAAACCATCAAAAGGAAACTGTTGGGGAAAATGAGAATAAAAATTGCAGTAAGATATGATTCATTTTAAAAAAAGTTTTCAAGACGGACATTTTTCTGTTTGGATAAAAAGGAATGTGAAGTAGACCGGCAACTAATCGGTGGACTCGGAATTGGGGGCCAACAACATCTCTGAGATCCTGGGCTTGATTCATCTTGATGAAAGTTCAAAACGATCACATTATCTGTGGAAAGCCGGTATGCGTTTGTCTGTAATGACTCCTCCAGCTTGGCTGAAAGTTTCGCTCAGATATGACGCTGGCTGATGGGCAGGACAACTCCTCTATGGCGTGACGAGCCAGCTCGGGCCATTCGTCCATTTTGGGATTCCAGAAGTCTATTGGGTCGGAAACATGCAAAATCATTGGTGTGAGATACGCATGATAGTCGTGCACCATGATCTTAAGCTTGATCTCTGTGTGTTGGATGTTGCCCTTGCATTGCATGCGTTACGGTGAGGTGGTAAACAAAGATTGGCCAGAGGTCACCATTAGGCTGCTGCCACACTTGCTGCTGCATGCCGCTACGCCTACTTGGCACTCTTACTGCCATGATCTCGTCGCTGTTGTTGTTCCACCGTGACCATTTGGGGAACGTGAAGCAGACGCAACAGATGTCTCCAGTTGATCAATAAGCAGGTCTCCATTTCACTGCATTTTAATCTCTATTTTGGGTGGGTGGATGGAATCGTGCTGATTTTTGTTTTGTACGGGGATCCTGGAGGGTGGACACCCGTTTAATTGTTGTTCATTTTGATGGCTATTCTTAATGCTGGAGTTTATGTTGGAGGAAATGGAGCATCCAGCACTCATGTGAGCGATGGAAGCCTGTGATTTCCCTAGCCTTCTGGGTCGAGGGGGGCACTAGCAAAACTGATCTTCCTCTCATCTTCCTCCTCCTCCTCAAAGCCGCGGAGCCAACCTCTTTCCCAAGGCGTGGACGTCGGTAACTTCGGTGTCTAGGGAATACCTCTTCCACCTCCTCCTCCGCTGCCTCCGGCACGTTCAACACAGCCCTGGCTTGCCTGAGATGATGCACAATGAGAGCTGATGCGCCACCTTGCACTAGCTCTGGACCCGAACCACTGTCCATAATGAAGATCGATTAAATTGTTGAAACTGTCGGGCCTTGTGGATTTGACGGAGTCGAAAGGCCTCCGTGTCTCGCATCTGTGTCCGTCTCCTCCTCCTAGTTCGCTGGTGGGACCTGTTGTTTATAGAGTGTCCATCGATTCAGTTCCTGAAACTAAGATCACCACAATGCTCATGCTGACAAGGGCATTGTCCGCACTGGACCCCATTTTGGTGGCTTTTCAAAACTGGCAAGGATGGTGCAGAGGCTCTTTCACCTCGGGCTCCACTCTCGGAGGTTTCAACACACCGATAGGTCCGTACCGCTGCTTGTCAGGCAATGTGTCACTTCGTTACTGCGTAATGGCATGCGCTGCTGCACAATCATGGGAGCATGTGGAGGGTGGAATTTCCAGCGTGTTGCCACGTCAACAATGAGACGTGTTTGTTGACGGGGAGGGCGAGCTGACGCTGCATCGCAGCCAGGCGGGATGGAAAGCAGGGTTGCGTCGGCGGATGTGCGAACTCAGACCTCGTGCCTTCTTCAGGCAGGGCAGTCAGACCCGGGCTAGCTCTTTAGGAAATTTTGCTGGACGACAAGGTTCATGACATTGTAGCCAAGGCAAGGGATGCGCTCCAGCTACGCCCGATCTTAAGGGCGGCCAGCAGAATTTCGCCCGTTATCGCACACCACTTGCCTGGCCACAAAGGTTCTTGTCAACCAGCCAGCGCCTCGCGTCTCGTTGTTATGAGCGCCACAGCTCACTGACCTGTGGTGTGGTAACGGTGCTCCAAGCAGATTAATTTCAACAGGACACCTTGGTGTCTATGGGGGCACGTGATGCCACTCCAGAGGACTTGGGGGAAAGTGCCCGCACCATCCCTGCAGTTTTGAAGAGCTAGTGCGCCGTGCCTGAGAAGCACCGTCACCCCAGAGACATCCACCCAGCTCTCCCAGGTGTGCTTGTCACTGAGATTATAGCGCCTCTTGGCCGTGCTTACTAGTCATGTGTCGGTGGTGAGATGACTTTTTCGGCCAGATTGCAGACAACCGCTTGAATTTTTGATGTCACGTGGCTGGGCCCAGGGCAGGGGGCTTTTCTGGCAAAGAAATGCCTGCTCGGGCATTCTGTTATTGGGGGGCAGGCAAGGGCCATGACGTGGCGGGAACCCATCTGTGTCCACCAGACGGAAAGGCAAACATTTTCCAAGGCCAAAAGCCTGGCAATGCGACATTCAGGCTTTTGGGCTTTGGGTTGGTTTGGGTGTTGTTAATTTATCTTTTTTTAAAGTGTTTCTTCTGTTCCCGCAAAACTGGAAAGACAGAAGGATGGCTGCTAGATGGCCGCTGTACGGCGTGCAGGTCGTCAACTGGCGACAAGGAAAAGGGGTAGGATGGTCTCTGGTGGTGCTGGTGGTACTCTTATATTAGTTTTCTGTCTTAGGGCGAACTGGTGGAGGCTGAAGCGGAGTTGATTCCTGATCATGACTCTGAGGACGATGGGCAGCGGAGGGAGACGCTTGATGGTGGCGGAGGAGGAGGAGGCGGAGACAGAGGGTGTGACAGTGGTTGGAGGCCCGGCGTCGGTCTGGCCTTTTTTGGCCAAGTGTTCCCTCCATTTCAACTCATGCATTCGCTGCATGTGACTAGACATGTTGGTGGTGGTTAACCACTTAAGGTTCTTGCCTCTACTTATGCGTTTACGGCAAAGGCGGCATATGACATCGATGGGTGAATCAGAGGCTTGCTCAAAGAAGGCCCAGGCTTGAGAGGTCCTGGACCTTTTTGACGGCGATAAGCGAGGAGCGGGGTTTGCGCTGACCGTGGCTGGCGGAATCATATCAGCGGACTTCTGCGACCGCCCTCTCCCTTTTTGTGGCGGGACCCGTATTGACACTACCCCATCGTCTTCCTCCTCGTCCACTGATGAAGCGCTCGCAAGCAAATTCTGCGGGAAAAGACCAGGATGGATCCGCAATGTCGTCATCATCATCATCATCAACACAGGTGACTTGGTCGTCCTGACTTTCTGCATCCAGAAGCTGCGGGCTACAAGCAAGGGGCACTGCAAGGCGTTGCCGACCGCCCGGGATTTTTGCCGATTGACCGGCTTCCTTCACCTCCTCTGGTGGCATCAGTAAATGGGCGTCAGAGCAGACTAAATCATCCTCTTGATCTTTTAACATGCCTTCTGACCCCAACCGCATTTTGTCATCAAAGAGGTCTTCAGACAATGGATTATCCACAGTGGTGGGTACACGAGTTGACATTTGGGCTGCTTCATGTTGGACGGATGCTGATGATGCTGATGACGACATTTGTGGCCGTGACTGGGAGGACGAGGAGGTAAGACTGCTAGATGCAGGTTGCATTAACCACTGAAGGACAGATTGGCGACGATGTTCGTTACTTAGATTCACAGGGCCCTGACCCAGCGATGACAGGCCTGACGGTCCTGCAACTGACGATCCGCTGGCATGCGTGTTGTCGCCAGCACTGGAAAGGAGCACCTTCTCTCGTACCTCTACCTCCATGTGCTACCCCCCTCTTTGCTCGCTTACATCCTGCATTTCGCTCCATGTCCAGAAATATAAAAATTTGAGAAGGTATGGAATAGTTTTGGAAAGTCTCTTATTAAAAGACGGCAAATCACAGCTATTCTCAAATCCCTCTAATCAAAACAAAATTGCTGGATTCAAATTTAACTGCAAGGTGTCTATCAACAAATCTGGACTGGGCAAAATTCCAAAAAAACACGTATCTGTTATGTTTTGGTATAATAAATGGTATTTTTTGCACCTTTCAATTCACCTGTGGTGAATATAGAATTGCTGTTTTAAGATTTACGTAGATGCTGCGTCAATGAACAGTACTGGGTGCGCAAAAGTCAAAAAAACACGTAACTGTTATGTTTTGATATAATAAACGGTATTTTTTTGCACCTTTCAATTCACTAGTGGTGAATATAGAATTGCTGTTTTAAGATTTACGTAGATGCTGCGTCAATGAACAGTACTGGGTGCGCAAAAGTCAAAAAACACGTAACTGTTATGTTTTGATATAATAAACGTGTATTTTTTGCACCTTTCAATTCACCTGTGGTGAATATAGAATTGCTGTTTTAAGATTTACGTAGATGCTGCGTCAATGAACAGTACTGGGTGCGCAAAAGTCAAAAAACACGTAACTGTTATGTTTTGATATAATAAACTGTATTTTTTGCACCTTTCAATTCACCTGTGGTGAATATAGAATTGCTGTTTTAAGATTTACGTAGATGCTGCGTCAATGAACAGTACTGGGTGCGCAAAAGTCAAAAAAACACGTAACTGTTATGTTTTGATATAATAAACTGTATTTTTTGCACCTTTCAATTCACCTGTGGTGAATATAGAATTGCTGTTTTAAGATTTACTTAGATGCTGCGTCAATGAACAGTACTGGGTGCGCAAAAGTCAAAAAACACGTAACTGTTATGTTTTGATATAATAAACGGTATTTTTTGCACCTTTCAATTCACCTGTGGTGAATATAGAATTGCTGTTTTAAGATCTACTTAGATGCTGCGTCAATGAACAGTACTGGGTGCGAAAAGTCAAAAAACACGTAACTGTTATGGTTTGTATAATAAACGGGATTTTTTGCACCTTTCAATTACCTGTGGTGAATATAGAATTGCTGTTTTAAGATT
>JAODAL010051088.1:0-26927 GCA_025379985.1 Phyllomedusa bahiana | reverse complement strand
TTTTAAGATAGATCCAAGAGGTTTATTGAAACTGTCCCTTTGCCACCTATAGACATTGCCTTGGGAGTAATCCAGTGAATCTTGATTTATACTTTTAATCTGAATAAAGTTATCCTCAAGTTTGGAAATGTTAGATTTTAGTTTATCGTTCAGGTAGTGGATCCTCTGGACCACCGCAAACGATGGGAGCGGAATCTAAGTAGGTCCCGGTTTTCACCAGAGCCCGCCGCAAAGCGGCATGGACTTGCTGCGGCGGGAGTCTACCAGGTCGCTACCCCTGACGTGACTTGCTTGCGCTGGCAGCCGAGGTGTAGCGTGGTACAAAATCGGTAGGCAGGCTCATAGTCGGGGACAGGCAGAAGGTCAGGACAGGAGGCTATGATTCGAGGTCGTGGACAGGCAGAAGGTCGGGGCAGGCGGCAAGATTCGTGGTCGAAGGACGGAGGCACACGGTTCGGTACACGGAAAACAGAACAAGGCTTAGGAACGCTTTCTCAATAGGCAAAGGGCACTAAAGATCCGACGAGGTCACTAGGAAGAGGCTGGCTTAAATAGGGGCAGTGACCGGCAATAGCCAAATACTGGTGCACTGGCCCTTTAAAGTCAACACTGCCGGTGCACGCGCGCCCTAGGGAGCCGGGACGCACGCGCCACGGGACAGAGGCTGCATCAGGGGCGTGGTCGGGTAAGTGACTTGTGGGACAGGCAGGGGAACGAGCGTGCCTGCGACCCGACATGTGGGTAGCAGCGTCGCTCGGCAGCGGGGCACGTCCCGGGACGAGGGTCAAAGGGGCATCCGTGACAGTACCCGCCCCTTTTGCCCCCCCTCCTTCTAGCCTGAAGGAATCTCCGGATAACATTACGGTCAAGGATATTGTCTTCTGATTCCTAGGACCTTTCTTCGGGCCCGAACCCCATCCAGTCAATGAGGGACAAGCGCTTCCCTCTGACTGTTTTCATGTCCAGAATTTATCGTAAAGACATTGGTGGCATCAGCTTCAGGAGTGGGAGGAACATCTTTACGAGAGAAACGATTTAGGATGACCGGTTTCAGAAGAGAGACATGGAAGGAGTTCGAGACCCTCATAGTGGGAGGCAGGCGGTGCTTGTAGGCCACTGGGTTTAGGCGTTTCAGCACCTCGAACGGTCCCAAGAACCGGGGACCAAGCTTATAACCCGGGATCTTGAGGCGGATATACTTCTCCGACAACCACACCTTGTCACCCGGAGAGAAGATGGGAGGAGGTCTCCGCAGTTAGGCGCCCAGTATCTGGTTAACCCTCTCCACCTGCCCGTTGGATTGAGGGTGATAGGCCGAGGAGAAATCCAATTTTACTTGTAGCTGGTTACAGAGGGAGCGCCAGAACCTCAAAACAAATTGAACCCCCCGATCAGAGACAATATGGTGGGGCAGCCCATGTAGCCGAAAAATATGCTGGAAAAATATGCTGGCCAAACGAGTGGCAGAGGGTAGACCAGGCAGAGGAACGAAATGGGACATTTTAGAAAAACGATCCGTGACTACCCAGATTAAATTTAACACTGCCAGCGCGCGCGCCCTAGGGAGCGGGGACGCGCGCGCCGCGGGACAGAGACTGCATCAGGAGCGTGGTCGGGTAAGTGACTTGTGGGACAGGCAGGGGAACGAGCGTGCCTGCGACCCGACATGTGGGTCGCAGCGCCACTCGGCAGTGGGGCACGGATGCGCCTGCAACCCGGGACGAGGGGCATCCGTGACAGTAACAACTATTCCTTAGTACTCTACATGGATACTTCCAAAGTTCCATTTCTAGTTCTACTTCCATATTAGGCCTGCAAAGCAGAATATTAAAGCTGATGCCCTCTCCCACTCCTCTGATGTTTCGGACTGGGAGCTGCAGCACATTATATCTCCAGAATGTCTGGTTTCCATAGCTCCCATTGCCCTTTGGAAAGTACCTCCCGTAAAGATCTTTGTATGTCTCGCCATACGGAAGCAACTCCTCCACTGGGTTCACTCCTCCAAGCTAGCCAGGCATCCTAGAATTTGTAAGACCTTCTTATTAATTGCTCGGTATTACTGGTGTCCGACTCTCTCCCAGGATGTCAAGGATGTCCAACTTGTGCCTGCAACAAGGCTCTATGTCAGAAACTTGCCAGCCTCTTTCTACTCCTGCCCATTCCAGAAAAGCCTTGGACTCACATTGCCATGGACTTTATTACAGACTTCCCACCTTCAGCTGCCTGTACAGTTATCTGGGTTGTTACTGACCAATCTTCTAAAATGTTGTGTTTTGTGCCTCTGCCTTCAGCTTCTCATCTCACCTCCCATTTTTTTAGGCACTTCTTAGATCTCCATGGTCTACCCTATCACAGTCACCGATTGAGGAGTACAATTTGGCTCAAGGTTTTGGTGAGACCTATGCACCCATCTACAGATCAAGCTGGATTTTTCATTGGTCTACCACTATTAATCTAACGAGCAAGTGGAAAGGGTGAACCAGATTCTTGGAAACTACCTCTGTCACTCTCGACAAGATGACTGGGCCGATTTTCTTCCTTGGGTGGAATTTCTTACAACCATCTTAAATCTGTGTCAGCAGATACTTTACCACTCGTCAGTGCTTCACCTGACTTCCTCTTCCACTGCCTACCACCTCTGATGTTCCAGCAGTGGATTCTCAAGTCCAAGCCATCTCACATATTTTGCAAGATACCCAGCGATCTCTCCCGCTAGCATCTTCCTGGACCAAAGCACAGGTAGATAAAAGACATTAACTTCCTCCAGTATTTTGTCTGGTGATAAGGTGTGGCTGTCAGCTAAATACGTCCATCTCAAGATTCCCAGTCTCAAGCTGGGTCCCTCGCGTCCTAGAACCCTGCTCGGTTCTACGACGGATCAATCTGGTCTTTTACAAGGTTCACCTGCCTTTATCCATGAGGATCCCAAATTTATTACACGTCTCTATCCTAAAGACATTGGTCCTTCCATCGTTTTTCCCAAACATAAAATGTTTTATTGAAGCAGAGTCTAATGACATTTACAAAGTCAAATAAATTCTATCAGAGAAATGTCTCAGAGGAAAACGATTCTTTCTGGTTGACTGGAAGATATTTGGGCCTGAATAGAGATCCTAGGAATCTGAGGAATACATTGAACCCATCCAAAGTTTTTGTCAGTTGCATACTCAGAAGAAGAGGAGGCATAAGTGTGGAGGGGTTCCATGATGCTGTGCACCACGGTCCATGTTCCAGACTGCAGACATGCTAATGTTTGTCCTCTTCATACTGGCTGGTACTCACCTCTCCCTGCATCATTCCTATCCTCTGGTCAGGACCGATGCGCGTTTTCTCCTTCCCTAGGGAGCATGGCAGCTCCTTAGAGTGCAAAAGATTTGTATGCTGTTGACCATCAATCAGTTTCTACATCCTCCTTTGTCTGGTCACTACCTCCTGCTACCTGTGCCAGTTGGTGTACCTGACCTGTGTTTATTGCTGCATTTGCTTATTCTTGTGCATTTCTGATTCTGACCCTCTGCTAAGTTTACAGAGTATTCTCTGCCTGCCCCGATCTGGCTGTTATCTTGCTACGTCTCTACCTGTCACCTGCCGTGACCCTATTGCTGTGACCTGACTATTCTTCTTCTTACGCCTCATGTACTTTGTTGGCACATCAGCTGTCACTATGAGTGGCCATGTCAGGGGTAGCAATCCAGGAACTCCTCAGGGCATATCCCTACGGCACACAGCAAGTACCGGTCGGATTAGTCAATCTGTATTTGCTCTGTTTTGGGGCCGTGTACATGACCGCAGGGGGGCGGCTTTACTCTGCGGTTTGTGGAGAAAAGCCCTCCCCTTCTCATTGACAGGTTCCTGTTCCGCCTGAAAACCGGACAGAAGAATGAAAATGCTCAATGACTTTCGGACAGCCGGAGCTCTAAAAAACTGTCCGGCGGAAAATCCGTGCAGTGGGGGACCGCTGCACGGATTTTCCATAGATGTCCTTTAAAAAGTTTGAAAGCCGGTTTACAGACGACTTTCAAAACCAAATACCGTCTGTAAAACCGGCTAAAGAACCTGCCATGGGGACATGACCTTAGACTGTGCTCCATCTAGTCATCTCTCAAAGTGACTCAGCAGATTCACTCCTTACAGTATCCTTAGGAGGCGTGACTAACCGTTGATGTTAACCCTTGATAGTTAGACAATAACTAAAAATACCTCAGGTTTATCACAGTAACTCATGCTGTGTGATGAATTTTGTGCATCTACAGACCTGTCTAGCTTTTTTTAGACTAAATATTAGTTGGCATAGTTTCTACACCTGAATTTTTTTGCATTTTTGGTGCAGCAATTTGCATCTTGACCTTTCAAATAAGCCATGCCCCTGTCAAAGAGGTTTCAGAAAGTGTCTAAAGCACATAATAACATAAAAACACTAGAATATGCTTTGGCAAAATTGCGTACTTTGGGAGATTTTTTGCCCCGGGGTATTCCCTGCTCTCTCAGGTGATCAGGACTCCCAGTGACCCAATGGAGCCTGGGAAACGATTTAACAGTCATCCCTGGGGACCTAGAGTAGCCCCAGGGTTGATCGTATTACAAGTCTGCAGTCAAGGCACACTGTGTGCTGCCCTGACTACTGCCTGACACAGATTGTAATGTATTAGCAGACATGAATATGCTTATACATTACTAAGTGTAAAAAAAAGTTTCAAATATTTATCCCTTTATGGGATTATAACAACGTAAAAAAAACATTAAAACGGTGTCAAAAAATATTAAAATATGAATAAAAATGTAATACAAAATATAAAAATATAAAAAATAAAACCCCTATATATATTAGGTATCCACACGACCGTAATAACCTGTAGAATTAGTTTAACAGATTTAGTGTGAAATGTGAATGGTGTAAAAAAAAAATAAAAATAAAAAAAAATTATAAAAAAAATTCTGCAGTAATTTATATGTAAACTCAAATTATGCCCCCAAAAAGTACAACTTCTCCCACACAAAATAAGGCCTCATACAACTGTATCATTGAAAAAATAAAAAAGTTATGACTGTTGAAACGCAAGGAGGCAAAAACTTAAAGGGGTTTTGCCACGAAGTAAAATTGACGTGGGAAGTTAGTAAATTAAATAATAAACATTTTCACCGTTCATCATTATTATAAATTCTGCACCATTTTTGTTTTAGCTGCTCCTTTAGTGATCCATTGTTTACAGCTCGTCTCCAGGGGATACAAACAGGGCTGAGAGCTCCTCACTCCTGGTCGCACATGCTCAGACATCACTTCTCCTCTCAGGCAACTACTGAGTGTTCAAACCCCAGGTGCTGTCACTCTACTCCCGTCCTCTGTACTCCTTAGTTTTTAGTCAAACAGTGCAAATAAATTAAAAAAAAGAAACCTCAATCAGGTCTGTGCATTGATAAAGAGAAAAAAAATCCACAGGTTTGGTTCCTTCAGGGATTTGAACCGAGGACCCTTGTGCCTGGAGGCATAACTTTTACATCTGAGCTACAATGTGGCTACTTACAGTTCTACACATAAACAGACCTTTCTTTGACTAGAGAGAGGAAAGGCCTGGTGATGTCATCCTGCTGGGTCACATGATAAAAAATTCAAACAAATCACACACCCCCCCTTCTGAGCACACAGAGCTGAAGAGCTGGATGCAGGAGGTATGAAATGAGATCGTGGCAAAACCCCTTTAAAAAATGTGCTGGTCATCAAAGAGGTTTTCTCACTAAAGGCTTTTGCATTCATCTGAGCTTTTTCACTAGCTTACATTTTCAAATCCAGGGGTGGGTCTCTCTTCCCAGTAGGGCGTGTCTTCACTCACTGAAGAGTGGTGAGTCATCACGCCCCTCCTTATTGCTGCTCACTCCTGAGTCATCTTCTTTATTCTGTGTGAGCAGTGGGAGGGAGTTGATGTCACAGCTTTACAAACCTCCTGCATTGATGTAAACATTTTTAAATACAGCCTGACATGATGAAATAAATGTGAGTAATGCAACTTGCTCCCCACTCTTTTTTCAGGCAGAGTGTATAAGGCTGTGTTATATGGGTGGTGGAAGCAGAGTGTATAAGAGTTTGTTAGATGGGTGGGGGGAGCAGAGTGTCTAAGGGTATGTTATGGGCAGGGCCTAACTGCCAAGGAGAGAGAATGTGTGCAGCAAGAGCTCCCGCAGCGTCACCTTAAATCCACGCTATATATCCTGTTGTTCCTGGTCTCTTGGGGGGAGAGGAGAGACTTGTCTGACCACCATACCTGCAGTCTACATGGCCACAGCCGCCCTGGAGAGCCCCCTGACCGTCTCAGCTTATTACCGGGACCTGGAGCTGCAGCCTGATATTGGACGGTGAGTGAGCGGTGCGGTGCATACAGTACAGGGCTGCTTCTGCCAGCAGAAATCTTAGGCGGACCTGATAGCTAGATTACAGAGGCAGGGCCCAGAGACTGGACACCTGTGATACAAAGCAGCTCCTGGGCTGGTGACCTTTCAGGTAGTTTGCATTTGGAAGGCAGAGACAGCCACTGGACAGCATAAAAACCCCTATACCTGGCTCCTTAAACAGTGGACAGTGTTATGCATGAGTTGGGGAATTTCTGAGAGGGACGCCGCCATCTTCCCCTCTTCCCTTAAGGGACTGAGAGTTTGTGCAGCCGCCATCTTCCCCTAAGGGCCTGGAAACACGTGGACTTGCCATTTTGCCCGATATTCGCAGACTTTTGCTTGCTAAATGCTATTCAGCACTGTGGGACTGTTCTTCTCTGCACATCCCTAAGCCCTGTGGACATATTGTAAAGCACCTAGCTGGCTAGAACCTCCAATGTGTGATCTGGTTATTACATAAAATCCGAGTTCCACCATTACAGCTATTCTGTATTTCAACATAAGAACTTCATCTCTGTGGACTATGTCTCCCTCGTGTGGCTGCATAGGGTGAGGCAGAGAGGAGCTGCTATTGCATATTTCGAAATACGTTCTATATTGCTATACTACCACCTTGGCAGACGTCCCAAGTTGTTATGGACTGTTGCTCCCAACACCATGTGTGGATACCAGCGAGACTTCTTGTTTTGTGTTATAAATAAATCCCCCATCTTCATTGCATTCTCTTAGTGGAAGATGACCTATTCTCTACATGCTACAGTTTTAGATAAGCAATGGTGCAGGTCATGCTATTAAAAGTAGAGACTGACTTTATAACCTCTTTCCATTTCAATTAGACTCTTTGCTTTACCAGCATGCCTCCTAAGAAACACCTTGAGGCATTTCTTGAGACTTTCTAAATGACAAATTTGGCAGAGAAAGTTTCTCCGTAATGTTTGCTGTAGAGAGAGCCCACCGTATTATACCAAAACCACCTCCACTCACCTTCATAGCAAAATTCCTGAGGATAATAGAGAATAATGTGTTATTACAAAGGGATCTGGGTAAGTTGGAGGCCTGGGCAGAGAAATGGCAGATGAGGTTTAACACAGATAATTGCAAGGTTATGCACATGGGGAGACTGATTCGAAAAGAAATCTAGTAATAAAAAAATTAATTCATGTAGAATGACATTGCAGCATAGGAACCTAAACTTGTCGCAAGGAAAGTAGCCTGATTATTTATAATCCCTGTTGATGGTTTATGTTGTTATTGTATGTTGTTAAGGAGGCTCTGTGCCAAGATATTTTTAAAGGCCCAGGTCCTCTGATAAAGCATGTGCGGGATAAATGGTATTATGTAAATAGGGGTCCCTTAATAAAATTGGGCAACAGGTTTATAAAAGATCAATAATCTGTTCATGTTGACAGTTGAAAGGTAGTACAATTTTCTTTGAAGTTTATTACTAATCTGCAGTTATTTTGGTATTCTTTCCTTTTACCTCTTAACAGCATTTGGTGTACCAGTAGGTCAAATGCTTTTACAAAAGAATGGGAAGAAATCCTAATAGCATGCTCCTTAAAATTGATGGAACTCATTGTAAAATATGAGGACAGCTCCTTAAAAATATTAAAAGAACAGATAAAATCAACAAGTGAATCATAAGAATTTTTTAGGGACTCCCAGGAATATACGAAATGGGAGACACAAATCCGACAAAAAATCAATTAGCCGGAAGACCACATTATTGCTTCTGGGAGATCGTCGGGACAACGCTCTAGAAGTAGTTTTTCAGACCTTGATTCTACTTTAGATTCATTTCGTACTTCTGCCTCAGATGACATTTTGGATTCGGTTACCACTCCATTACTCCGGGGCATTTTCAACAGCAGGAGAGATTAAGTATCGACTCTCAACAACCACCATCATTCCTCAGACAAGAGGTCTGAACAAGACCAGTTTTTTTTACGAGACAATCGCGGAAGCCTCGAAGGGCAGGGTGAAACATGGAAGATCAACAATACCCAAGACAAACGAGGAATCAATGGAAGAGCTTAGCCCGGTGGTAAACTTATCCAGCTACATTCTATCCAATGCCCAGCTGTCTATCTTAAGTGAAGGACTTTGTTTTTGTCCTACAAAAACTTTCAATGTTTATGAGACACTTTTGGATATTAACAAGTTTGCTAGAAATATTAATGTGAATTATGTGATGATCCGAGTAAACGGTTACAAAATGTGGATTTTGATACAAATGTTAGTCCTAAGTTGCCTACTAATTCTTTTTCTTTTCAGGAACTATGTGCAGGGCAGTCTTAAAAGCATTGTGGGCCCCTGGGCAGAGCGTGCACTGGACCCCTCAACCCACACAACTTTGTACAAGCCACACCCCTTTCAACAATTACACCCACTTTTAATTAACCAATCTTCTTTCAGTTATGGGAAAAAAGACCAACATTGGGAATTATAAAATATAGTAAATCTGTACTGCTATAATTAAAAAGTGATGGATAATTCAAAGAAACAAAGCTAGGGCAGACAGATCTAATATATAAGCAAAAAGTATGACATTAATAACAAATCATTAATATAAGGGTGTGTTCACACGCTGTAATTGTGGGCCGTACGTCAGGGTGTGATTGTGCTGCAAAGTGCCCTAAGTGCCTGCAATTACGGCAAAATCATGGCACTCCTTGAATACTTTGATAAGCAGACGTTTTCCCTGTCACTTCTTCCTGGTGCTTACGCCCTGGGGAAAGTGAATGTGAATGGGGCCGGCCTTGCAGCATTTTAAAGTACGGACTGGCCAGTGAATTCTTCTAAAATACCCGACATACAGCGAAGTGCACAGTACGCTGCGCTTTACGCCGGCAATAAGCCGTGTGAACTCACCCTAAATGCAAATAGAAATATCCTTGCACGTATAAACACCTAAATAAGCAATGCTAGCAGCATTAGTGAATAGAGTGCAATAAAAATTATTATAAATGACGTATTATAATTAACATAACAAAACCATACTGCCCACATGCTGTGTGTCAGTGTGGTGGGTGCAATAGGACAGCATGTGGGCATTATGGCTCTATTTGATTATGTAATATGTATGTATGGTTATGTTGATGTATGTATATCGCTACCCCAACAAGTACAGATATTGCTAGGGTATTCATTACTGATTTGTCACCACTGGTGCTTTTATTATTGCATATATCTGCCACATTTCTCATGATGTGGAACTGTAACTGGAGCCCCACTCAGTATACTTGTGCCAGTGCTGGTGGACTGGGCATGATTATTATTATATGGGACACATATTGGAGTGCTGGTACCATTCAGACAGTCTTCTTGCACAGCCCATCTAACCAGGGCACAGCAACAAAATCACTTTAGCCAATGCCAAGTGACATGTGGGCAGCATCATGGTGCAGAAAGCACAGGAGCCCCACGCAGTGCGAGCACAATGTGAAGCTGCAGACACCCCTGCAGAGCTACAACTTCCCAAGCTGTAGGACCCGGGAACATGGAGGAAGCAGAGGGTGGAGCTAGAGACACAGCAAAGTGCTGATTGGTCCAACCTCTGACAGTGATGGAAACAGGAAGGGGAGAGACTCGTGCAGGAAGCCTGATACTAAGGGTATGTTCACACGGCGTAATTTCGGCGCTCATTTCGCCGCGTATTTGCACTCTAATACGGACGAGATGCACACCGAAATTACGGTAATCCATAGTTCTCATAGAGAACTATGAATTACACCTCCTCTCCCCGCTCCTACAATACGATCATATTGTACACACAGGGAGATAAGTGACATGTCAATTATTTGCGGCTAATATGCGCCACGAGTAATGAATGTCAATGGGGCCAGCAGTTCGCGCATATTAGCGTGAGCTCCCTAAAGATACGATGTACTGCGGCGCGTAAACATACCCTAAGGCCGTGTTCACACGGCTTATTCCCGACGGATTTGTGAGCCGTATTGAGCTCACAAATCCGCCGTGAATAAGGGCCGGGACGGGGGCCGGGGCCGGAGCGCGGCGGGGGCGCCGCTCCCGGCCCCATAGACAATGCATTGTTTACGGCGCATCCGCGCCGTAAATAATGTGCATGTCACTTTCTCCCCCCGCGGCGGATTCGCCGAGCGGGGAGGAGCGACGGAATCCACTGTTCTCTATGAGCTTTCCCACTACCCCCTGACTCGCCCGAGTTGTCTTCAGTGGACCCTTTTTTTGACTCCTTGGTGCTACTTTTTGATGATCCCGATAGGGAGGCGGTGGCTGAGACACACCTCACCACTCTAAGACAGTGCAAGAGGACGGTGGAGGAGTATTGTTCGGAGTTCCGGCGTTGGTATTTGCCTGGAGGGAAATTTCCTAAGGGCAGGATATACAATCTGTCTGGTCTAGAGAGACTTGCCATGAAGCAGTACATTGCAGAAAGTTTACAGAAAGGCCACATCCGGCCATCGGTGTCGCCTTTGGGTGCTGGGTTCTTTTATGTCAAGAAAAAAGATGGGAATCTCCACCCATGCATTGATTACCGGGAACTCAATAAGGTAACCTTTAAGAACCAATACCCCTTACCTTTGATTCCTGACCTTTTCAATCAAATAAAGAGGGCAAAGTGGTTCTCCAAACTGGATCTCAGGGGTGGCTTACAACCTTATTCGGATCAAGGAGGGGGACGAATGGAAGACTGCATTTAATGCCCCGGAGGGCCAATTTGAATATTTTGTTATGCCCTTTGGGCTGTGTAATGCTCCCGCTGTCTTCCAGAACCTTGTAAATGATGTTTTCCGAGATCTCACTGGTTACTGTATGGTTGTTTATCTGGATGACATCTTAATTTATGCGCAGGATTGGTTGTCCCACATTAAACACGTACGACAAGTTTTGCAAATTTTGAAGGTAAATCTTTGTTTGTCAAACTTGAGAAATGTGTTTTCGGGGTTCAGGAGGTACCTTTCCCGGGATATATTTTGACTCCGAACTCATTCCGTATTGATCCCGGGAATGTTCAAGCTATTCTCGATTGGGTTCGGCCGTCCTCCCTGAAAGCCTTACAGCCGTTCTTAGGCTTTGCCAATTATTATCGAAAATGTATTAGTAATTTTTCTGTTCTCGTCCGGCCATTAACTGATATGACTAAAAATGGTGTTAATATCAGTAACTGGAAACCAGAGGCCTTATAGGCTTTTGAAAAGCTCAAGCAGTGTTTTGTTGCAGCCCCAGTGTTGGTTCAAGCCAATCATACCAAACCCTTCGTCGTTGAGGTAGATGCTTCAGAGTTTGGGGCGGGGGCAGTTCTATCTCAGGGGTCAGCTGCCTTAACCAATCTCCGACCGTGTGCCTTCTTTTCACGTAAATTCTCCTCTGCTGAGAAGAATTATGATGTTGGGAACATGGAATTGTTGGCTATTAAGTGGGCTTTCAAGGAATGGCGCCACTTCCTCGAGGGTGCCCAGCACCAAGTCACGGTCGTAACTGATCATAAGAACCTTACCGTTATAGAAAATGCTAAAAGGTTGCACCCTCGTCAGGCGCGTTGGGCATTGTTCTTTACTTGATTTAACTTTGTGGTTTCATACAGACCCGGTTCTAAGCGGATGCGTTGTCTCGAAGTTTCTGTACCAGTCACTCACCTCCGGATGATCCAGTGCCCATTTTACCTAAAGAGACCGTTGTCTCAGCCATCTCCCCTGACTTAGCCACAGAGATCAAGACACACCAGGATATGAGACCTGTTGATTGTCCTGTTTCTAAGGTCTTTGTTCCCACCCAGTTTTGGTTACGATTATTAAAAGAATTACATGATTCAGTGTTATCTGGACATTCTGGAGTGTCTGGCACAAAGAGACTCATTTCCCGAAATTACTGGTGGCCATCATTGTCCCGTGATGTGGGGGCCTATGTAACAGTCTGTGACACTTGTGCTCAGGCAAAGGTTCCCAGCACTCGCCCTCCTGGTGAACTTTGCCCTCTTGCTAAACCGGACCGTCCGTGGACTCACATCTCCATGGATTTTATGACCGATCTGCCTACCTCTGAGGGCAAGACAGTTATTTGGGTGGTAGTTGATCGTTTTAGTAAGATGTGCCATTTGATTCCGTTAAAAGCGTTACCGTCGTCCAAAAAGCTTGCGGAACTTTTTATACGACATATCATTAAATTGCATCGGTTACCTGAAAATATTGTGTTTGATAGCGGAATTCAATTTGTTTCCTGTTTCTGAAGAGCTCTCTGTAAGCCTCTGGGTATCACCTTCTCTTCTGCCTTCCACCCTGAGACCAATGGGCAGACGGAGAGGGTGAATCAAACTGTTACGTAAAAACTCCGGTGTTTTGTTTCCGATCAGCAGAGAGACTGGGCGAAATACTTACCTTTGGTAGAATTCGCTATTAATAACCAGGATAGTAGCTTGTCTGGTGTTTCTCCGTTTTTCTGCAATTATGGCTTCCATCCTAGACATGCATCATTGTCCGGCGCTACATCTAATCATAGTTGGGTTGATGTCATCATTAACGATCTGTGCACAGTCTGGGCCCAAGTTCAGAAGAACTTGGCAAATGCCCAGAACATCCAGAAGGAAAAGTGTGATAGGAGGCGCTTTTGTGCTGGAGGATTTAATGTTGGGGATAAGGTTTGGCTGTCTACCCGGAATCTTCGTTTAAAGGTCCCCTCTGGTAAGCTTGCGCCGTGCTTTGTGTCATTCTGGAGGTGATTAATCCAGTGGCCTTGCAGCTCAAGTTACCCTCGGGTTTCCGGGTACATAATGATTTTCACCGGTCACTCCTTAAGAGGTACGTTCCATCCGCTATCCCACCTGCTAAACCTCCTCCTCCTGTTAGGGTTAAGGGGGAGTTAGAGTATGAGGTGGCTCGAATTATTGACTCTCGCAGAGTACATAGGTCGTTGCAATATCTCATCTATTGGAAGGGTTACGGTCCTGAGGAGAGGTCGTGGGTTCCTGCTAAGTCCATTCATGCAGAATCCCTCATTAAGGAATACCACGATGCTCACCCAGAGAGATCAGGACCAGGTAAGGGTCCAGTGTCCCCTCCTAAAAGGGGGGGTACTGTCAGTATACGTTCGTCTGGGCAGCCTTCCACCCGTTTAACGCAACGACCTGCGAGGGTTAATAGGTCTGGTCTCGGACCACACCCTGGGAGAGGTGCTGCTCCTGAGCAAGGCATGACAGCTCTCAGGACCAATTGGAGGGCCCGGATGCCGCACCAATCAGCTGCGGGGGCGGTGCCCGGGCAGACCTTTTAAACCTCCCCAGTTCCTCCATGCTTTGCCTGTCAAAGGTGTTCGCTTGTTGTTTTCCCTGTGATTCTTGCGTATAGTTGTCTTCCTGTGTTTCTGACCTCGGCCTGTTTCTTGACCTCACTTTGCTTCCGATTTTGTACTGTGCTCACGACCGTGTTTGGACCCCGGCTTGTTTCTGACCATCCGCTTGGCTTACGTGTCTTGGCTTCTATGTTATTGCACCATTTAGACCAGGACTGATTGACTCTGTGTTTTTTCCCTGATGGCCCTTCATTTAGCAGCATAGGGTCTGTCGTCCAGTTGGGGTCTGCCATCTAGGGCAGCACACCAAGTAGGCAGGGACAGTCGGCTGGGTGGCAGTCAGGGCCAACTGCACCTCCTCTGATGTGACAGTAGCATTGGGAGACGTTACACGTGTTTTCACTGGGCAGGTTTCTGCAGGGGCCCCCTCTGTTCACGGGGCCCCCGGGCAGCTTCCTACCCTGCCCAGTGGAAAAGATGGCCCTGACTATGTGCTATGTCTGACTTAACAGATTTTTCAAGTGAACAAACCAATACAATAAACCTTTTTACACCTCTAATCCTACATTCTATCCCCTACAATCCCGCCCTTCTTTATTAGAGGTCTTTCAAGATCGAGTGGAAAGAGATTTATTGTAATAACAGGAACATCTCAGATCCAATTTTAAACATTCTAATATAACTTATGACGAAAATCTGGCAATTAAAGAACTTACATCCCATACAGACTTAACGATCAGGTCAGCTGATAAAGGAGGGTGTGTGTTGCTTTTGGATAGCGGATTATACAAAAAATTTAATTTAGAAATGCTGAAGGATGTGACCACCTATTGACCCCTACAGGGGGATCCAAATGCTGCCTTCCAGATTAAAATTAAAAAAGTGCTGGAAGAGGGTGTAACTATGGGAGTGTTAACCAAAAAAATGGCTGATAGAATGACTATGGAATTTCCTACAATTCCTATCTATCACTCCTTACCCAAAATCCACAAACATCTGTTCCCTCCCCCCATGCGCCCTATAGTGGCAGGTACCAGATCATTTAGTGAGAAACTTGGTGCCTGGGTTGATTACATGCTACAACCACTAATAACACAATTGCCAGGTTATATATAAGATAGTACTCATGTTATTGCTATTTTACAGGATGCCACATAGACATCTACATCTAGGTGGCTTTCCTGTGATGTAGTAGTACTGTATCCCCGTATTCCTCACAGTTTAGCTGTTCGTTGTCTTTCTGAACTTCTTAGGAAACATAGTAACTATTCTTATGAAACAAAAGAATTTTTGTGTTTGGCTGTGGATTTTCTTTTAAGCCATAACTATTTTTCTTTTGATGGGCAATTTTATCTGTAGACTGGGGTGTCTATGGGGGCTAAGTTCTCCCCAGCCCTCTCAAATATCTTTATGGCTGTTTGGGAGGAACTGTAACTTTTCTATGAAAATAATCTCTTTGCCTACTATATCAAGTGGTGTGGTCGTTATATGACCTGCTCCTGATATGGGAGGGAGCAATTGAACAGGCAATTTTTTTTTTGTACTATGCCAATAACAATAACTTGAACCTAATATTTACCTAAGCTTTGTCCAGTTGTTTGGAAGGAGGGATCATTTGTACCCCCTTTATAAAATCTATTTCTCGCAATTCCGTCTTGCTAGCAACATCCTGCCATCCATCTCATATCATTGATAATATTCCGGTTGGTTAACTGATCCACATGAAACGGAGCAGTCCTAATGCCGACATTTTCTCTAAATAAGAATCTTTTGTATGTGAGAGATTATCTCTGAGACATTACAGCAAAACAGTTAAAAAACATTGTTAAAAAACATTTACCCTTGTTATCGTCTATGACAATATCAACTAAATTATTAGTTATGGTACTCGATTTGTATCCAAACGCGCCCCTTCATTAGGATCCATATTATCTCCCAGTCTTTTCTCCACTAACATTAATAAACAGACTACGTGGCTCAGTGAAAGAGGTTTTTTTCACTGTGGCCATTATATTTGTACTGCCTGTAATTTTGCTACATAAACTAAATTTTTTACTTCTTTTTCTAATATTAAGGCTTTTAAAATATCTAGTTTCATGAACTGCAATACAAAATATGTAGTTTACGTTATATCCTATATGGCTTCTAAACTGCAAAATGTCGGCTGTACGACTAACTCCCTAAAAACTAGAACAAGACGACATTTGTCTGACTCTTGAAACCTGTCTCTCCAAAAAATTCATTTCTCAGAATTCCATCTAGGAGATACTTTGGCTTACTCCTTTCTCGGACTAGAAAGAGTAACCAGACCCATCAGAGGCAGAGATCATCGCAGGAAACTACTCAGTTATGAGGCTTCCTGGATCTTTAGATTAAATACATGCATTCTGCTGGGTCTTAATATGAAGTTTGATCTTATGTTACATTATTAATTTATGGATTTTAATGTTTCTCTATGTGTTTTTATCTGTACTTATTATTCTTCAAATATTCTGTTTTTCTACGTCATTCCTTTAATGGGTGTTTCTTCTCCTTTTTTTTATAATCAGGTGTTTGGGTCAGTGTTATTTAAATGGGGCCTGTCTGTGTTACTTCCACACTATGAATAAAGACAAGTTTTCCAAAATGCGTCAGTGTGGACGCTCAAATGTACTTTCTTTCTAACATGCAGTGTGCCTAGTTTTTAAACTTTTTGGACAATAAACATATACTTTTTTATGGATTGAATAATCGTTCCTTTCTTTGGCTGCTGGAGCTTCATCTTCTGATGGTTTGTGCATATATTTTTCAACGGTCTTGCTGAAACCCATACCTTCTGTTATACCAGTAAGTCATAGTCTGGAAGGTGGTTTCCCGATACATGACATATCAATATGACATGAACGTTGTGTGGGCTCAAAAGCAGAGCCTGCACTATCGACGCATGTATACTACAGCTGGCAATGACCAGAGTTTACCCTGCTTAACCTCTTAGATGCAGCAGTCAATTCAACCATGCATCTAAAAGGAATGACAGAATTCGGGAGTTCCCACTGTCTCCATCGGCACCCTGCAGCATGATCAAGGGGTTCCAATGGCTTCCATACAACCTGGAAGCCTTTGCTAGGCTTCCACACTGTCTGTGACATCACCACGCCCACTGCACTTTAAGGGTTTGTAGCAGGCGTATAGCGGTGCGCACAGTGCATGCCACTATGTCGCGCTGGCCAGCGTGTACATTGGCCGGCCCCTGTAAGCACCAGCAAGAAGTGACATGTCACTTCTTTGTGCTGGCACACAGTATGCTCTGGGGAAGATGGCAGGTAATCATAGCACTTGTAGTACGCCCCGCAAATACGCCGTGTGCACATACCCTAATACACCAGTGATCCAAAAATTTTAGAAAGTGAAAAAAAGTGAAAAAATAAACAGACACATATAATAAAACACACACTGCCCTTTCCCCAATAAAAATTACAATCATCCTAAAAAAGATCAAAAATAAAGAAGTACACGTGTTTGGTATCATCATGTGCGTTAATGATCTAGCCTATACATTTTACTTGTTATCTAAATAACACAATGAACCCTGTAAAAAAAAAGTTATGACTTCCAGAAGATGCATAAAAAAACATTTAAAAAACTATTTAATTTTTATATCGCTACAAGTGTATCCCTCCACAGAGTGAAACTAACATGTCATTTACACTGTAAAAAATAAACAGTGCCCTCCATAAAGCAAAAAAGTAATTTGTTCCCAAAAACTGGTACCAATGAAAATGTCAAGTCATCCCGCAAAAAAAAACGTCCTTTAACTCCTTCCCGACATTGGACGTATGCATATGTCCTAGCGCAAAGTGCGTTCACGCAAATGGACGCATGCATATGTCCTGGCGATTGTGTGGGCTTACAGACGAACCCGGCACGATCGTGACATGGGACCAGCGGTAAATTACCGCTGGCCTCATACTGCATCACCCACGGCCGGAGTGAGCTCCAGCCGCGGGTGATTAATGCTTCATTATCACGACCTGTCATGGTTTGTGGCAGGTCGCATGTCTCTTATTCCTGGGTAATATAACTTTACATTTGTAATTATATTTTTCTAATTTGATAGTATTTTCTGCAGCGCCTCTGGTGTATATTTATGTCACTTGATATATTACTATTGTAATTTATACTATGATGCATTGTGGTTAATCTATTTTGTTTGTTCTCCCAGTGTTTTAAGTGACATACTGTCCTGTTTTTTGTACTATGTATGATTTTTAACTGTTTTTAGCTGTGATTAAAAACATTGTGTCAGTTTTGTGAAACGTATTTGTTATAATAAAGTTTATTATGGAATTTTGACAATTTTATTTAGTATTTTTGAGTCCTCATTTTGTTTTGGTTTACAAAATTTATTTCTAACTTAATTGTGTCATGAGAAAACATTTTCTGAATCACATGGATAGGTAAAAACCATTCAAAGGTTATTCCCACATAAAGTGACACATGCTGAAAATTATTGGGATTGAAGAAAAGTTTAGTTTTCAAGTGTTTGGGGTAGAGTTCTTCCATAAGAAACCGTTAATAAATCTTCCATAAGAAACCGTTAATAAATCTCCCATAGAAAGAAATCTATTTGAAAGACTGTTTGCTTGCTGCAAAATTATTGGGATTGAAGAAAATTTCAGTTTTCCAGTGTTGCTGGTAGAGTTCTTCCATAAGAGACCGTTAACAAATCTGCCATAGAAAGAAATCTATTTCCAAAACTGTTTGCTTGCTGCAAATTTTATTGACTGCCAAAAAGTTCATTTTTGCTGTTTTTTTGTGTACAGCTAGTACAGAAGACACCGTTAACATATCTGCCATAGTAAGAAATCTGTTTCTAATACTGTTTGCTTGCTGCAAATTTTTGGGATTGAAGAAAAGTTCAGTTTTGCAGTGTTGGTGGTAGAGTTCTTCCATAAGACACCGTTAGAAAATCTCCTATAGAAAAAAATCTATTTTAAATACTGTTTGCCTGCTACAAATTATTGGACTAGAAGAAAACTTTATTTTTCCAGTGTTTGGGGAAGAGTTCTTCCATAAGAGACCATTAAGAAATCGCCCATAGAAAATAATCTATTTGAAATACTGATTGCTTGCTGCAAATTATTGGGATTGAAGAAAAGTTCAGTTTTCAAGTGTTTGGGGTAAAGTTCTTCCATAAGAAACAGTTAATAAACCTTCCATAAGAAACCGTTAATAAATCTCCCATAGAAAGAAATCAATTTCTAATACTGTTTGCTCACTGCAAACTGTTGGAAATGAAGAAAATTCCAGTTTTCCAGTGTTGCTGGTAGAGTTCTTCCATAAGAGACTGTTAACAAATCTGCCATAGAAAGAAATCTATTTCTAATACTGTTTGCTTGCTGCAAATTTTATTGACTGCCCCAAAATTCATTTTTGCTGTTTTTTGGTTACAGCTAGTGTAGAAGACATCGTTAACAAATCTGCCATAGAATGAAATCTATTTCTGATACTGTTTGCGTGCTGCAAATTTTTGGGATTGAAGAAAAGTTCAGTTTTGCATTGCTGCTGCTAGAGTTCTTCCATAAGACAATGTTAGCAAATCTCTTATAGAAAGAACTCTATTTCAAATACTGTTTCCCTGCTAAAAATTATTGGACTTGAAGAAAACTTCATTTTTCCAGTGTTTGGGGTAGAGTTCTTCCATAAGAGACTGTTAACATATCTCCCATCAGACCAATCAAATCTGTTTTTATGAAGAGGTGAGTAGAAGTCTGGATAGCGGGGCAGCTGTGGATATTGTGTTTTTAGACTTTGCAAAGGCATTTGACACTCTCCCGCATAAGCGTTTGTTAGGTAAATTAAAATCCATTGGGTTAGAGATAACAGTGTGTAAGTGGATTAAAACTGGCTGCTGGATTGTACTCAGAGAGTGGTGGTAAATGACTCCTACTCTGAGTGGTCTCCGGCTGTGAGTGGTGTGCCGCAGGGCTCAGTATTAGGTCCTCTTTTATTTAATGTATTTATTAATGATATAGTGGAAGGGATCAATAACACAGTTTTGATTTTTGCAGATGACACCAAGCTATGCAGGGTAGTGCAATCTATGGAAGATGCTCAAATTGCAAGCAATCCTGGACACACTGAGTGCTTGGACATCCACGTGGCACATGAGGTTCACTGTGGATAAATGTAAGGTGCTACATGTGGGTAGAAATAACCTACAGGCATCATATGTCCTAGGGGGAGAAAAACTTGGAGGAACACTTGTTGAGAAAGATCTGGGCGTTCTTGTAGATCATAGACTACAGAACAGCATGCAGTGTCAATCAGCTGCCTCTAAGGCAAGTAAGATATTGGCGTGTATTAAAAGAGGCCTGGACTCGCAGGATAAGGATGTAATTCTACCGCTGTACAAAGCATTGGTGCGACCTCACTTAGAATATGCTGTTCCGTTCTGGGCCCCAGTTTATAGAAGAGATATAATGGAGCTAGAGCGAGTACAAAGACAAACAACCAAACTTATAAGGGGAATGGAGCATCTTAGTTATGAGTAGAGGTTAGTAGAATTGAACTTATTTAGTCTTGAGAAAAGACGGCTTCGGGGGGACATGATTAATTTATATAAATATATAAATGGTCCCTTCAAAAAGTATAGGGAAAATTTATTTCAAGTGAAGCCCCCTCAAAAGACAAGGGGACATTCCCTGAACTGTAAATCTGTGGAATAGCCTGCCTGAGGCCCTTGTCACAGCAGGAACTGTAGACAGTTTTAAGAAAGGCTTAGATAACTACCTGACACTAAAAAATATGAATGCATATGTAGCTATGTACAATTCTGGATCCTGGCTGGTGGAGGCTCTGGGTTCAGAGGTAGGGTCTCCACTGGAGCAGATTGGTTCTTGCCTTGTGGGTTTCAGGGCATTAACCAGTGGTGAGGCTAGGCTTGAAGTCCTTGTCTCTCTCCCTTCACCCACATTTCCCCACCCTTGTTTGAACTTGATGGACACATGCCTTTTTTCAACCGTACTAACTATGTAACTATGCAACTAAAGAAATCGATTTCAAATACTGGTTGCTTCTTGAAAATTTTATTGAGGCCCAAAAGGTCATTTTTGCTGGTTTGTTTGTACACCTATTGCATAATACACCCTTAGCAAATCTATTATAGAAAGAAATCTATTTAAAATACTGTTTGCTTGCTGTAAATGATTGGGATTGAAGAAAACTTCATTTGTCCAGTGTTGGTGGTAGAGTTCTTTCATAAAAGACCATTAACAAATCTTTACCTTTTTAAGATTTATCTTTTTAAACATGGAGCGAACTAGAGGTGGTAAGCGAGCAAGGAGGGGCTCCGGACAACACACAAGCGAGCACATCTTCAGTCACAGGACCATCAGGCCTGTTATCGCTTGGTCGGTTCCCTGTGTGTCTTCTTACTGAAGAGCGTTGTCAATCTGTTCTTCAGTGGTTAACATACCCTGCATCCAGTGTGTTTTACCTCCTCCCTCTCAGGCACGGCCACAAATGTCATCATCATCATCATCATCATCATCATCATCAGTCCAACCTGAAGCAAACATGGGACAAATGTCACCCAATGTACAGACTACTCTAGATAATCCATATTCTGAAGACCTCTTTGATGACACAATGCGGTTGGGGTCAGAAGGCATTTAAAAAAATCAAGAGGACAAAAAGGATGATTTTGTCTGCTCTGACGCCCAATCACTAATACCCTCAGAGGAGGAGAAGGAAGCTGGTCCGTCGCCAGAAATATCAAGCGGTCAGCAGTGCCTGTGGCTTCTACCCCGTAGTTTGAGGATGTAGACTGTAAGGAACAGGAACTCACCTGTGATGATGATGATGACGTTGCGGATCCAACGTGGTCTTTTCAGCAGCAACTAGCGAGCGCATCATCAGTGGAGGAGGATGATGGGGTAGTGTCAGTGCGGGTCCGGCCTCAGAAAGGGAGAGGGCGGTCGCACAAGTCCGCTGACATTACTCCGCCAGCCATGGTCAGTGGTAGCAGCGGGAACACTGCTACTAGGTTTTCACAATCAAAGAGGTCCAGGACTTGTGAAGCCTGGGCCTTTTTCAATTAAGCCTCAGATTCTCTGACTGACATCATATGCCAGATTTGCTTTCAACGCGTCAGTTGAGGAAAGAAAATAAAGAGTTTAAGCACCACCAGCATGAACAGGCACATGCATGTAAAGCATGACTTTCTGTGGAAGAGTCACTTGGAGAAAAAAGGCCACACATGTTCTGGGCTTCCAACCACTGTGACCTCTTCTGCCTCTTCCTCCTTCGCCACTTCCAAGCCCAATTGGTCCTCTGCTGCCGATGTGCCGGAGCAGCATGAGCAAGCACCATCCCCAGTCCCAGACACTCGGCCGATTCCCGCCACCAGTAACACAGCCTACACCTTCCCCTTCCACCAGTGTGCAAGCTGTAAAGCGGCCAGTTCGGCAGCCATCCTTCTGTGTACCAGGTGTGGGAACAGAAGAAATGCTTTCACCCCAACCATCCCAAAGCCAAAAGTCTGAATGTCGGCATTGCTGTTGGCCTTGGAAATGTTGCCTTTCCGCCTGGTGGACACAGATGGGTTCCATCACATCATGGCCCTGGCATGCCCCCAATATCAGATCCCGAGCAGGCATTTCTTTGCCAGAAAAGCTGTCCCTGCCGTGGCCAGTCACATTGCAGAAAAGATCTTCAGCTCGTTGGCTGCATCTGTGTCCACCAAATTCCATCTCACTACAGACACATGGACTGGTGAGCACAGTCAATGGCGTTACATCTCACTGACTGCTCACTGGGTGAGTGTGGTGGATGACAGTGCCTCTGGTGATGGGTCTCGACTGACACTCTTCAACACTGCATGGATGGTGCAGAGTCCAGATCCCCAACCTCGACGAGTAGCATCATGTGCCAAGAGAAAATGTAACGGTCTGGTAGTGGATCCACTGGACCACCGCAGGCGATGGTGGAAGACCACGCCAGGGAGTGGAATCTAAGTAGGTCCCAGTATTCACCAGAGCCCGCCGCAAAGCGAGATGGACTTGCTGAGGCGGGAGTCTATCAGGTTGCTTCCACTGGCGGGGCTTGCCTGCGGTGGCGGCCAAGGGTAGGCGTGGTACAGATTCGTCAGGCAGGCTCGTAGTCGGGGACAGGCAGGAGGTCAGGACAGGCGGCTCTGGTTCGTAAACGTGGACAGGCAGAAGGTCAGGGCAGGCGGCAAGATTCGTGGTCGGTAAACGGGAGCAACGGGTACGGTACACGGGTAGGCAAGACAAAGGCTTTCTAGAACGCTTTTTCCTAGGGAACAAACACTGAGGATCCGGCAAGGCTGCCAGGAAGGGGCCGTACTTAAATAGGAGCAGTGCCCGGCAATGACCAATTATCGGCGCACTGTCCCTTTAAATTTCAAACTGCCGCCGTGCACGCGCCCTAGGGGCGGAGCCACGCGCCGCGGGACAGAGACAGGCTGAGCAGGAGCGTGGCCGGGTAAGTGAACGCCGGCGGGGACAGGAGGGTGAGCGGACCCCGAACCCGACGTGCGGGACGGGGCTCCGCTAGGTGTCCGGGCACGGATGCCCCTGCGACCCGGGACGGGGGTGGCAGGGGCATCCGTGACAGTACCCCTCCTCTTGGGCCCCCCCCTCTTGGACCCTTTCTGGAGTGAAGGAATTTCTGGATGCAGCTGGGGTTCAGGATGTTCTCCTCCGGCTTCCAAGACCTCTCCTCAGGCCCGAACCCCTTCCAGTCCACTAAAAAGTATCTTTTCCCCCTAGTTCTCGAAGAGTGAATAAATCAGGCGATACCTTTTAGAGGCTAACTGAGTATATTTGATGGTGAGCTTTCGAGAGAACTAGCTCACTTCTTCAGACATGATGTTATACAAGAAATTGAAAATTCATAGACTTTTTATACACAAAAGACATGGACCTTCAAAGGATCTTAGAATTCTTAAAAATAACAAAGTGCAATATAAGCAAAGAAGTCATTTACAACAGGTCAAGCAATCAACTATCTGGAAACTTGTGAGGCGTGACGGAGGGGGTCAGTAATTCTGCGTCTTATCTCGTAGCCATCAGGTCATGATTTGTGGCCATCACAGTTCACACATAGTTTGACATAAAGCTGGCATGAATATTTAGCCTATTTTGCAGAGTCTGAAATTTTTGCATTAATTTAAATTCCCATTCCTTTCTCTCTCTCTGTGTCTTAAAGTGTCCCATTAAAACCATAATCTTCAGATCTTCAATACAGTGGTCCTCTCTGGAGAAGTGTTGTGCCACTGGAAGATCAGTTCTACTGTTATTAATAGTGAATCTGTGGGAGTTAATGCGCTGGCTGAGTCTCTGCCCTGTTTCCCCCACATAGAGGCCTGTGGAGGGACATTGCGCACACATAATCAGATACACCACATTGCTAGACCTGCAGGAAAATGTCCCCCTAATTCTGTGCACCTGCTGGGACTGTGGGACAGGTACACTGTCAGCGGTGTGGATGTGCCTGCAGGTCTTGCACCTGTCCTGCAGGCAGGGTGAGGTGTCATTTTCAGTTGGGGCCTTCAGGGCACTCCAGACAATAATACGCCGCAGGTTTGGTGGTTGCCGAAAGGAAAGGAGACTGGGGACTGGGAATATTTCTTTGAGTCTGTTGTAGTAGGCCGGGCTGCTTCTACATGCTCCCCAAGATCCACAAAGATGGCAACCCTGAGACGCCTATTATTTCTGGTATTGGGACTCAGACAGAGAATATCTCAGGTTGGGTGGAAAATCTCCTAAAACCCCTGGTCAGAGATACTCCTAGTTACATCTAGGACACCACGAATCTTCTTAACAAACTCAATGCCCTCGGTCCACTTCCTGAGGGCACCATTTTGGCAACCATGGATGTAGAATCCTTGTATACAAACATACCCCACAAGGATGGAGTTGCAGCATGTCAGACACTCTTGGAGAAACTAAACCTCCCAACAAAACCAGTAACACAGCTCATACAATTCCTACTCAGCCACAACTATTTTAAAATTGGAGAGGACCTATATCTACAGCGAATGGGAACTTCAATGGGGTCCAGATGTTCGCCCCAGTATGCAAACCTCTTTATGGCTGAACTGGAAGTAGCGTATCTATCCACATGCACCACCAAACCCATGATGTACCTCCGTTACATCGATGATATCATTGTCATCTGGACTGCGGACGAGGAGGCCCTAATTCAATTCCATAATGACTTCAATAACTTCCACCACACCATCAAACTCACGCTTACCTATTCCGAGAGTAAAATCCACTTTATGGATTCTACAATACACATCAAAGACCACCGGCTACTCACATCAGTGTACCACAAACCCACAGACAGAACAGCCTACCTCAGGAATGACAGCTTCCACCCCAAACACACAAAGCAATCCATTACATACAGCCAGGCTACACGGTACAATCGTATTTGCTCTGACAAGACAGACCTGGACAAACACCTCCTGGATCTGAGGACAAAATTTCTCCAATTGGGATACAGGCCAAAAGTGACGGACAATCAAATCAGCAAAGCGGCCGCCATCAACAGAGACAGTCTGCTCACATACAAAGAGACCCAGAATGAAGAACGAGTGCCCCTAGTTGTAACCTACAACCCACAGCTGGAGATCCTACGAAAGATTGCCAAGGAACTTCGACCTGTGCTACATAGGGACAACAGACTCAAAGAAATATTCCCAGTCCCCCCTCTCCTTTCCTTTCGGCAACCACCAAACCTGCGGTGTATTATTGTCTGGAGTGCCCTGAAGGCCCCAACTGAAAATGGCACCTCACCCTGCCTGCAGAACAGGTGCAAGACCTGCAGGCACATCCACACCGCTGACAGTGTACCTGTCCCACAGTCCCAGCAGGTGCACAGAATTAGGGGGACATTTTCCTGCAGGTCTAGCAATGTGGTGTATCTAATTATGTGTGCGCAATGTCCCACTACAGGCCTCTATGTGGCGGAAACAGGGCAGAGACTCAGCCAGCGCATGAATTCACACAGATTCACTATTAATAACAGTAGAACTGATCTTCCAGTGGCACAACACTTCTCCAGAGAGGACCACTGTATTGAAGATCTGAAGATCATGGTTTTAATGGGACACTTTAAGACGCAGAGGGAGAGAAAGGAATGGGAATTTAAATTAATGCAAAAATTTCAGACTCTGCAAAATGGGCTAAATATTCATGCCAGCTTTGTCAAACTATGTGTGAACTGTGATGGCCACAAATCACGACCTGATGGCTGCGAGATAAGACGCAGAATTACTGACCCCTCCGTCACGCCTTACAAGTTTCCAGATAGTTGATTGCTTGACCTGTTGTAAATGACTTCTCTACTTCTATTGCATTTTGTTATTTTTTAGAATTCTAAGATCCTTTGAAGGTCCATGTCTTTTGTGTATAAAAAGTCTGTGAATTTTAAATTTCTTGTATAACATCATGTCTGAAGAAGGGAGCTAGTTCTCTCGAAAGCTCACCATCAAATATACTCGGTTAGCCTCTAAAAGGTATCGCCTGATTTCTTCACTCTTCTACTACTTTCTATGGCTAACACGGTACAACATTATACTACCCCCTAGTTCTCCCCATACCCAAGATCTCCTTGACCTCGAAGACATTGGGCGCATCAGCCACAGACGAAGGAGGGACAGCCTTCTGAGAAAAACGGTTAAGGACCAGGGGTTTCAGTAAAGAGACGTGGAACGAGTTGGGGATTCTCATGGTAGGAGGGAGCCGGAGTTTGTAGGAGACCGGGTTAATTCGGCTGATAACCTCAAAGGGTCCCAGGAAACGGGGTCCCAGTTTGTGGGAAGGCATCTTAAGGCAGACATATCTGGCTGAGAGCCACACCTTGTCACCTGGGGAGAAAGGAGGAGGAATTCTTCTTTTATCCGCTTGAGCCTTTGTGTGCTCGGAAGCACGGAGCAGAGACTGACGGGTCTGGGACCAGATGGTCTTCATTTCCTGGACCAGTGTGTCCGCCGCCGGAACCTCGGATGGAGATGCCAGAGGAAGAGGTGGGCGGGGATGCAGGCCATAAACGATGTAGAAGGGGGTGACCCCCGCAGACTCTGAATCTAGGGAGTTATAAGAGAACTCCGCCCATGGCAGCACGTTGGACCAGTAATCTTGGCGTGCAGAGACGAAGTGGCGTAGGTAACATCCCAAGACCTGATTGACCTTCTCCACCTGGCCATTCGTCTGAGGGTGGTAAGCCGAAGAGAAGTCAGCTTCACCCAAGGTTGGGGGACAAGG
>JAODAL010051087.1:0-26928 GCA_025379985.1 Phyllomedusa bahiana | reverse complement strand
TATTTTCTTAAAAACCCCCTATTTACCACTTTCCCCCAATCCCCCAAAATTTCCCGGGAATTCCGCTATGGAACCAAGAATTAAAAGTAAAACCGCGTATGCGGATGATATTCTACTAACCCAACCCAAAAGGAAAAATTTTTGACCGCTTGCAGAGGATACAAAGAGAGGGCATATCTCGGCTATACTATTAATATAACAAAGCGAGGCTTATTTTTCGACCCCCCCTTAGCCTTATGGGTCTTAAACCTTTTCAAGTAAAAAGTGGAAAAACGTACCTTAAAAATTTTACCTAGGTGTTTCCTTTTCCTCCCCAATTAATAAATTTTGACATAAATGGAAACTTATATATCAGCTCTCGGCCCCGCACTTTGAATCATGGAAACAATTTCCCCTTATCCTTCTTGGGGGAGGGAAAACCTATTAAAAATGGTAGAAATACCGCGCCTCCTGTATCTTTTTCAGTTGTTTACGATTTATTTTAAACCCAAAGAGGAAAAAAATAATAAAAAAAAATTCCGTGGTTCTTTTTGGGGCGGAAAAAGAGCACGTTTAATTTCACATACTCAACCAAAAATGAACGGGGATAGGTTTCCCCAACATTAAACTCTATAACCCTGAAAGCCCTGGGAGAGTCCTGACGGTTCCAATACACCAATGTTCAACCCCCACTTTGGGGACGGAAGCATCCTACCACAGTCACTGGGGGTTTTTTCACACACGCCGTATGGTCACCCCCATAGAGACTCGAAAAAATCTGGAAATTTCCAAATTTGGCGGGCATGGCAAAAAATTAGATCTCACAGAGGACTTTCCCCCTCCCCCTCCCCCCATACAACTCCAAAAAAAACCCGATTCCCGCAAAGGCACCCAAATAGGGTTTTCAAAAGAGGCATGAAGCAGGGTTTAAATATAAAAAAAAATTGTAGACAAACTACGAAAACCCCCCATACATTCTGCCCCTAGCTGAGCCTTTCCAGAAAATCCCATTTCCCCTTTTTTTTTTTTATTTCCCAAGTTTTTTGCTATGTGTCCAAGGGGGGGGGGCCCGAAAAACCCAATTGGTGGGGTTTCCAAAATTTTGATAAGGAAATTGGGAAATTTCTCCTACCCCCCGCCCGGGCCCCCTTCAAATTTTCCAGGTTTCTCGGGGAAAACAAAGGGACTCCCTTTAAATTTTCACAATAGAAAAATTTGGGGGGAGCGTTTCCCTTTTTTAAAAAACAAAAATTCCTTCCTCAACGTTTCCCAAAAGATACACTAAAAATGACACTTAAAATTTGGCCCAACGCTTATTTAACCCCAAACCCGGGGGGGACATAAAAAACCCCGGGAAAATATATGCCCTCAAAATTTTTGCTTAAAGTTAAAAGCCCCCGGGCCCAGGGATTTTTTTCCCACGGCCTAGGGGGAATTGAGGGTAAAAAAGGGATTTTTTTGGGCCCCAAAATCGTTGTTTTACGTCAAGGGGATGTGAAACCCCTGAATTTACAATCCCCAGCCCCCGGGGCTCATTGGGGCTCCAATTTGGAAAAACCGGGGGGGAAACTTCCCTTCCCCTTGGGGAAATGAGACCCCTTTCCACATAAACGAAACCCTATCGAAAAGGAAAATTTTTTTTACAGCTTTGGGGGTTTCCCAACCCCAGGTGCCCCACAAGGGAAAATTTTTCCTAGAGAAATGTATGTTTGTTCCTGAAAAGGGTTTGGGTGGACACAATGCCCCGAAAGGGAAAAAAGGAAAGAAAAAAGAGATTTTGAAATTGGGGAAAAAATAATAGAAAAAACCTCCCAAACCCACCCCCAAAAAAAGATCTTTAGGAACTGTTTCGGATCACACAGAATGGTATCATGATAATCTACTGTTAGCGGGACATGTAACCTCTGCGACATTTCAGGGCCCCGACAGCACTCCAGACACTTAACCCTGGGCCCATCGCCTCTGGGAACAATGGTCACCACGTGTTGTGGAAGGTGGTGTTCTGATTTTAATCTAGGAAAACTGCGAGGTGACTATGCACAAAGCTCTCTCCTTAGGTTGTGCCACAACATAGCCTCTTTTTAACTATCATCACCCCAACCACTCCTGGCCAACTGGCTGGTAGTGGAAGGGAAATTTTAAACAGGAGCAGGGGTGACGGAGAGAAAGAGACATGGTGGAAGTCAGGAGCGCTAGTGCTGAGTTGTGAGTTAGTCTTAGACCAGGTTAAAAATATTGACAAATGTCATTAAATGTTAATTAGCAACAATAATTACATATGACAGTAATGAAAGTTTGAGTAGATGTTTATTGTTTGTAAACAAATAGTTGTATGTAAGGAACTATACTCGTACTGAGTATGCTTTAATTTGATCATATTGTCGAAAATCAATAAAAACAAGTTGGAACAAATTATGATAAATATTTTTGATATTTCCCCTCCAAGAAATCAACAGTATAGCCCCACTTCCTTTAAATAACAGTGACAAGCCTTTCATCCATATAGTTTGCGAATCTGTTGACGATCAACTTTTTGTGTAGAAGCAACCATAGCCTCCCAGACACTGTTCAGAGAGGTGGACCATTCTCACCATAATACAAAATCTGGTTAGCTACATTCCATTTTGAGAATAAAATGTATAGCGTGCACATATCTGTGGCAGCAAATGCTATGCTAACACAATACAGTCAATTAATAAACAGTCAATAGAGGACATAATTTTCTGGAACAGCAATTTCTGCTAATATGAAAATATGAAAAAATTTCAGGTTCTTAGTGTGCCTTTTGTCAAAAACTGTAAATGCCCACCTACCGCGGCAAAGGTGACCTCAGTTAAGGTGGGAACCTACGCCATATGTTACCTCTCTTGGTGTCTTGTCAGACCTCCACACTTCAGGGTTAGAAGGTTCCTGATTGTTTGTAAGGGGAAGTGGTAGTCCCCAGCTTGGATTATGCACTCCGCCACCTGCCACAAGGTGTTTTTTAATTCATTATCAAGGTTATAGCAGGACCTTCTTACACCTGAAGTGTGGAGGTCTGAACTGAACTAGAGCGATAGCATCGTAGTGTAGTTTCCACTGAATGGGGTCACCTTGCCGCGGTAGGTGGGCATTTACAGTTTTGATCAAAAACGCACACTAAGAACTTCAAATTTTTTCAATATATTATATATTAGCAGAAATGCTGTTCTAAAAATTCTTATGTCCTCTTTGACTGTTTTTTCGTGTTTCTAGAGTGCTACTGATATCGTATTGTATTATCACCATAAGTCTGACATTTAAGAAGGGCCCACAAGTCTTGAGCAAAGTTTAGGTCAGGTGAGGAAAGGGGCTGAACACCTTGTAGTTCGTGTCTTGTTCAGTGGTGATTAGGGTTCTTTCTTATCTTGGCCATGTCTCTGAACATTTTGCACTTCTGTGTCTTGTTTAGTTGTGGTTGGGGTTCTCCTTACCTTGGCAATGTCTCCGGACTCTGAATAGCCTATCCAGCATCCAGTAAAGCTGGGGGACGCCCTATCCTTCACAGCTGGCACTCAGTTTTTTTTATCATGGAAAGCTGGGTGTCACCAGTGTTGAATAGGTATTACTCAGCTTTCCTGGATGCAGGATAGGCTATCCAGTTTATGTATGTATGTAATGTTTCTGTTTATTTACTGGTTTCCCTTTTGGCCCAAATTCGATATTTTTTTAAATAAAATGGTTCAAGTGGGCTGGTGTTGGTGGAGTATTTATTGAAATTTTTTTTTGGGGTGTTTAGTGTTTGTATTTTTTTTTTCCATTAGTTCCAGTGTTAGTAATGGAGGCGTCTGATAGATGCCTTACCATTACTATCGCTCGGGCTTGGTGTCAGCCAGTGGTGATTTTTGTCACCCCAAAGCTGACACTAACCCTCTCTCACTATTACCGCAGTACCCAACGCACCACGGGTACTGGGAAGTGATGTGATGGTCCATTTCTGGAGCGGTTTTGGGCTAGTATATTTAGGATGGGAAGAGCCCAATATCCATGGACATTCCCATCCTGATAGTATCAAGCTACAGCTGCCAGTTTTATCTTGGCTGGTTATGAAAAATGAGGGAGACACCACATCAGTTTTTAAAATTTATTTTTAGATTTATTGAAAATCTAAAAGTAGCCATCCACTGTAATCAATAAAAAAAAAATTAGAAATAATGACTTGTTGTCCCTCTCATTTTTTATAACCAGCCGAGGTAAAACCAGCAGCTACAGGCTGATACTATCAGGATGGGAAGGGTCATAGATATTGATTCCTTCTTACTCTAAATTACAAGCGCACAGCTGCCATTAGAAGTGGGCTATCTTATTAGAGGGTCCATTTCTGCCATGAACCCTGCTCTTCCCTGTATGCCTAGTGCATTGGGTACTGGGGTAATAGTGAGAGTGGGTTTGTGTCAGCTGTGGGACAGCAAAAAACAACTCTGACTGACACCAAGCCCCAGAGATAATACTGGAGAGGTTTTTGTCAGACCCCTCCATTACTAGCACCAGAATTAAGTAGTAAGAAAATCCACAATGATACAACAAAAAAACATTTTATATAAATGAACTCTCCCTGACAACATCCCTCATAGAATATTTTAGTAAAGCAATGGATCCAGCGCTGATCCAACATAGCCCAATAAACTAACCATATAACCACGTGAAACCTGTATAAAAATAGAAGCACTGCAGAAAACATGACAGTACTAAACTGCATCCCCTGAAGATCATGCCTGCGGCTGCAAGGGTCGGCGTTCAGGCTGTACAATATGATCCTGAGGGGTACATGCCACATCCACAGCACAATTACAGAGGGAATGGTCCGTTGACCTCCTCCCAAAGAGATTGCGCCTGTAACCTGTTCCCTGAACCCTCTACTCCACCATTGTGCTATGTGGCCTAATGCCAAAATAAGATACAACCCTCACCTATTACCCATAAACCCCCACCAACTCCACCTATCACTCCATAACCCCCTCACCTCCACCTATTACCCCATAAATCCCCACCTCTACCTATCACCCAATGGAGAGTTTGTATAGAGCAGGGAGATGCTGGAAAAGTGAGGAACCTTAGATATTTGATTGGCAAATTCTGCAGGGACGAATTGTGGCCAGGAAAAGTCGCCATGGTGGTATGGAACGGATGGAGAAAAAAAGGGAAAGAGAACAACTCCCATCAGAGAAGATGTCACCAGTGAGTCACTGGACATATCTGCACTGTAATCACTTATATGTTTGCACAGCCTGTGTACAACTACTTGCTACAACTATATGGTCATTGTATGGTGGTAATATGAGTAGTAGTAATGGTTTAGATTCAGGAACAATTTGGCAGTATCTCCCAGCTCTCCTAGATTGCAGAATAGGTCAAAACCTAAACTTACTGAACAGAATCTGAAAAGAATTCACATAAGGAAAACTTATAGCTGCAGGTAGTTTTCTTTATGTTAGAGTGATGAATTTATACCTTGTAGGATATGTAACATGGTGTGGATCCAATGCAAAATCCACAGCATTTCTGCAAAGAAATTGACGCTTCATGTTTTTTGAAGGCTTATATTGGTGCATAAAATGCGCATTTTACCTGCAATTTATGCACCGACATACAGATTGAAAATGCATCAATATCTCCTTTGTCCTCTATAGAAATATGCACCATTCGTGTACATGGTGCGTTTGTTTTATCGCATCATTCATTGGGTTATGTGATATGTAATTATTTGTGTGATGTGTGTTTTACGTGTGTGATTTAGAATGAAGAGTCAATGAGAATTTCACAAAAATCCACCAAATAACACGTTTTACACAAGATTTTAGTCATCCCTATTGACCCATGTATTTTCTATTTAGGTCTATGGGGATAGTTTACTTTTGGTTTAAGATGAGTAGTAGCTAAGTCTTAGATAAGGCTAAGACACAGACATTCTCACTGCCATACTCACATATAGATGACTAATCGCTCACACACCTACTATCCATGAGGGGAGGCAATTGCTTAGTACATAACTGCACATTGGATAAAAACCAGTTCACACCAGTATACAGGAAATTCACAGTACCATACAGGCTTTTCTGCATACTGGTGTGACCTGCTTATTTTATCCAATGTGCAGGTATGTATTAAGCAATCCCCGAGTCATGGATAGTAGGTGCACGAGCGATAGTTTATCTGTATGGCACCTGTAGATATTCTCCTATGTAGCACTGTGGATTTTCTTACCTCCTATTGGGAATGGTTAATCGAGACCCATTAAATACACTATGGGGCCAGGAAAGGGCCTGCCCTGCTGCTATCCACGTCATGTACGTTTCCCACCTTGTCCCAACCATCAGGTATAACCAGTTCTCTACATTTTTGCCCTGTGCACACAGCGCTGACACAGGACTATATATAAACCAAACAATCTCCACATAGAAGCCACTTTTTTTAGAAAATTTCTCAGCAAACAATGAACGGATTGTTACACCCGAGAGACGAGCTGCGACCGGCCCTGTGTTTACCCCTATAAATATGTCTGTATGTTTCTATAGAGAAGGGGGGGGCTGGGGGGGGGGGGGGGGGGGGTTGTCATCCCATCATGTGACCTAAGTCTGAGAACTGTCCTAATTTTCATGGGATTGTCCTACGAAACAGATCTCAGGGCGAGGGGGGGGGGAGCAGGCGAGAGGAGGATTGTGTGAATAGGGAACGAAAGATAAAGGGGTTGTCCAGGTCCTAAAAACAAATGATTATGAACCCACAAATAAAGACAATTTTCCTATTATTTTGCTTTGTTCCTCTGTTTTTCCCAAAGGAGATTCAAGTGATTTTATGACTTCCCGGCTATTTCCAGTCCCTCAGTAACCAACCTGTAAACAAATCTCCCCCTGCCTGTTTGTTCAATGAGATAACGTTGAGGGATGTCTCACAAAGGTAGTGGCAGTGCCATCAGTGACCATGCTCCCAGGCAGTAAAAAGCTGATTTATTTCTTAAGTAAACAGAACTGGAATTGGGCTTTTGTAGAGGATTCAGATAATAAGTCCCTGTGAGCAGTTTGAGAAGCTAATCTGATCTAATAGCAACTGAACATGCACCAGCTGTACTCAAGCACATGAGCTTAGCAAATAGTCAGTCTGGAACAGAGTGGAAGTGACAGAGGAATTATTTCATGCATCCTTTGAAACCTTTTTTTTTTAAAAACCTGTAGGGAGACAACTCCTTTAATCCTTAAGCCGACAGGTGAAAAAGTAGTTATGACCAGAATTTTTTTTTTAGTTTTTGCCGCCTTGCGTTTCATCACAGTGTACCTTTTTTTGAGTTTTTTCAATGACGCAGTTGGATGAGGCCTCATTTTATTCGAGTGAGTTGTAGCTTTTTTTTTTTTGGGGAGAAATAGTTTAAGTTCACTCTTAATAATGCAGAATTTTTATAAAAAAATGTTTGCAATTTTTTTTTTTTCGTAATTTATTTTATTAAACCATTACATTTCACGCTTAACTATTATTTTAGATTAATTCTACAGGTTATTACGATCGTGTGGTTACCTAATATGTGTAGTTGTTTTTGTGTGTGTAATGTATGCACAATTATTTTTAATTAAATATTTATCTTTATTTTATTTTTTTTATTCTTTGTTTACACTTTTTTTTTGTAAACATAATTTTTATTAAATTTTACAATAACAAAAACATATAAAAATTTCCCATTAGGGGGAGATATACTCGCCCAAAAAGAAATAATTTAACTTTAACCCAGTTTAAGAAAATTTCCCTAAGCAATAAGAAAAATAAAAAAGGGGCACTAATGACATATTTTTGGTTTATCAAAAAAAATAATAAGAATGAAGAAAAAGAAGTCCCCATCTTCCTAAAGAAAGAAAAACAAAAAAATAATAAAAAACCAACCCCCCCCCCCGAAAAAAAACAACCCCAAAAAAAAAAAAACCCCAAAAGGGAACAGGGGGTTCCCCAATACGCATTTAATGTAAAAGAGGAATAATCACATACACCATGAAATTTCAATTTAAGGTCTGGGAAAAAAGGGGGAAACAAATCCTGTGCTGATACAATGCTCCGGGGACCCGTCACACGGCCCTCGCCCCCAAAACCCCGGAGGAGGGAAAAGATAGAGGAAAAAATTCCCCCCCCAACTTTGACCCCAAATTTTCCCCCGGGGAGTATCCGGGGCCCTTGGTGTCGGGAAATATGGCTGAGGAAAAAAGGGCCCCCCTTGTTTTGGGAAAAGGGCCCTTTCAAACCCCCCAGGGGCCCGCTATTGAGAGGAGGGATACCAGGGGGTGTAAAAAAAAAAAAGGGCTGCTGTTTCCTTGTTTCTCCGGGGGGGTTTTAAAAAGGGTTTCCTTTTGAACCCCTGCCATTTCTTAAAAAAATTTTGAGCATTGGGTTTCCCTTTTTACCCTGATAATTTCGATTTGCCCCTTTCCCGGGATGATGTTTGACCCCCTTTGAATCACTTCCTGAATGTAGGGACAGTTGGTTCCAACCTTTTTTGGAAAAGGAGGTTCTTTTGGGCCGTAAAAAAAAAAATATGTGCAGAATTGGGGGGTTTCCCCAAAAAATGTTGTGGTAAAATTATGGAAAAGGAGCTGTTTTGGCTTTTAAAGTTTTTAAATTTTTTTTTTATTTTTTAAATTAACCCTTTTTTTTTTTTTTCCCCCATTTTGGTAATGTTTAGCATATTCATATATGCTAATACATTTTAATTGTGTCAGTTGCCCCAGGCAGTGATCAGAACGGCAACGGGTATGCCCTGACCATGGTTGTTACATAGACAGCCCTGGGTTTATCTAGGTCCCCAGAGCTGTGTGAGCCTTTCCCCGGGCTCTGTCGGGTCTCGGGGGTTTTCTGATCACCCGACAGAGCAGGGAAACCCTTTGATTGGGGTGCCTGGGGTTTCCGCGGGCCAATCAAAAGGGTTAAAGCACCGGGGTAGCGGGGGTTTTCCCCGCCCCCCGGGGGAAATTGAAGGAGCTGGCTGGGTTAGGGATTTTGTAGTACCACCCCCCAATCTCAGCTTTGTTGCGGCGTCGGGAGCTGCAAACTCCAAAGTCTGCGGCGAAGTCAAAAGACGTCGCTGTGACGAAAAAACCCTAAAAATCCCGACCCCAAAAAGGGCCCAGGGGCGGTGGGTTAAGGAGTTAAACACCGCCTAACAAAAAATTTTTAGTTTCTGCCTCCCTGTTGTAACTTTTTTTCTTTTCAGTAAACGCAGTTTACAAAGGGATTGGTATATGCGGAAGAAGTTGTATTTTTGGGGGTGCGTAGCTTGAGTTTACATAAAAATTACGGCAGAAGTTTTAAAAAATTTCTATTGCAGCGCGGACATAAAAAAAAACGTGTTTCTTCATTTGTTTTTTTTTTAATAAATTTTTTTCCCCATTCACAATTCACACAAATTTATCCCCTTCTAAAAGCTTTTTTAAAGGTTGTGGGGGTTTCCTAGTACAGTTGAAAAAAGAAGTTTCCCATCTATATAAAAACCCCCAAATCTGCAGGTTTTTCTCCTCCCCCTGACATGAAATCAAAATTTTAAACCTTCCCTTTTTTTAGGTCAATTGGGGAACCCAAAAAATTATTTATATTTCCCAAATTGCCAAAAAAAATGAGAGAGAAAAATTTTTTTAAAGGTTTTTTTTTAACCCACTTTTTTCCAAGTAAAAAGTTTCCATCCTTTTCCCATTAGTTTTTAGGTGCATTCCCCTTATAATGTAGGACTTGGGAAAAACTTTTTGGGGATCCTTCCACAAGTTCCAAAATAGTTGGTAAGAATTTTGGCCCATTCCTCCTGACAGAATTGGTGTAACTGAGCCATGTTTGGAGGTCGTCTTGCTCACTCCGGCCTTTTCAGCTTTGTCCATAAATTTTCAATAGGATTGAGATCAGGGCTTTGTGATGGCCGCTCCAAAACATTGACTTGGTTATTCTTAAGCCACTTTGTTACCAGTTTGGCAGTAGCTTCGGGTCATTGTCCATTTTGAAGCTACATTTCCGCCCAAGCTTTAACTTCCTGGCTGATGTCTTGAGATGTTGCTTCAGTATTGCCACATAATCTTCTTTCCTCATGATACCATCTATTTTGAGAAGTGGACCGGTCTCTCCTGCAGCAAAATAACCCCACAACATGATGCTGCCACCCCCATGTTTCACAGTTGGGATGGTGTTCTTAGGCTTCCAAGCTTCCCTTTTTCCTCGTAACGATGGTCATTATGGCCAAACAGTTCAATTTTTGTTTTATCAGACCACAGGCCATGTCTCCAAAAATGTAGGTCTTTGTTCCTGTGCATTTGCAAACATTAATCTGGCTGTTATATGTTTCCTTTGGAGTAATGAGTTCCAGAATATAGGGGAAGCACGGAGAAGTCTTGGAGACGGTTGTGTGAGGAGCTGATATGGCGAGAGAAGAAGGTTCTGTGAGGAGTGGAGATTGCATGATTAAAGGTATCTAGAGATTAAGGCAGAGATGCATGCAGGGGAGAAGTTATGGAGAGCCTTGTTGTTCATGGTTATTAACTAACTGAATTCGCTGGGCAAGGGGTAGCCAGTGAAGGGATTGGTAGAGGGGAGAGGCAGAGGAGAAGCGAGGGGAGAGGTGGATCAGAAGGGCAGCAGAGTTGAGTATGGTTTGGAGTGGAGCAAGAATGCTAGACAGGAGGCCACAGAGAAGGATGTTGCAGTAGTCTAGGCGGGAGATGACAAGGGCATGGACCAGCATTTTTGTAGTATCAAAGATAAGAAATCAGTGGATTCGAGAAATATTTTTCTGCTGGAGGGGTGGGGGGGGAGGAAAGGGGTTTTGGGAAAAAATGTGTGATTTGAAAGAGAGGAGTCACAGGTTACTCTAGGAGCCCAGGCCTGACTGTATAGACTTTCCACAGGCTAAGTTGGGTACTGGGAATCCTGGTGACTCAAGGGAGCCGGGAAATCTGCTGTGATAATGCTGCGGTCACAGACTGTTGCAGTCAAAGGGTTAAATTGTGGGAATCGGAGGCTTCCTCCTATCAAGGCCATGTAGAGACATGGGCCCCCACATGTTTTTCAGTATCCCGTTTTAATGTATTGTGCAGTCATCGTGTGCCCTAGTTTTCCCCTGATAAAAAAGGACCCTCTTTATTATCTATCTGGACAGACGGCTTTGTTATATCTTGAGTTGATTACTATTTATGTAACAACTTTTATTAAACTATTGTCTCTTAAGATCTATTTTGCGCTCCTATCCTCTATCTCCTCTGAGGTGCAGCTATCCAGAAAATTGCAAGGAAATTGCATCGGGTGTTTGAATTTATTGCTTGGTGCATGTAGGAGCACAGGGTTTCCTAGGGTTTGTCTCTTTAGAGTGGGGCTGCCCTTTTCGGGCTGGTTGCTCTGCTGGTTAGCCAGGGAAAACTAGGGGCTCTCTCATAGCTACTATAAGGGTATCCATACATCCAACACCCCACTCTGGAATTTTCTACATGGTTGACTGCATCCCTTCGTTGATGGGATGACCAAAGTTACATGCTGGTCACATGAGTTTTGAGCTAACCCTATGTTGTATTATACTGCAATTTATTTCATATCCATTCATTATAGTAGATTTTTTCTGTATTGTATACTGATGATGTTCTGGAGACAATGGGCGACATGTATGATCGGGAATTGCGCTGTTTCAGGCTTTTATACTGCCCCTCACCTGCCGATCCACTGGGGACGCGGGATGCCTGTTGCGAAACCTTTCGCCACTTTCGGTGCGTTAACTAAAGGGGCGTGCAGTGGGCGTGGTGTGGGTGTTCTGGGGCGGGACGCGGCACATTCGAAAACTCCGGGGCATGCATGATCGCGGGTCGGCAAAGTGAGGAGCATTGCAGCGCTTTACAGCTCCGACAGGCGGGACCTAGTTTTTGTGGTCTATCGAGGGGAGAAGTCAATGGAGGCGGTTTTGAAATGTGCTATAGTTCAAAACCTTACAGCAGTACATGTTGTTATGGAAAATATGAAAATAAAACTCGGACAACATATCAGTGGCTTATTGATTTAAATAGTGTAATTGTAGATATTGGAATACTTTTTTTAGGGGAGAATGTGTTTTAGGAGAGAATTATATATTGTCCTTATTTATTGGAGACAATTTACTAATACATGCTTTATTGTTAGAGCATTTGGATATGTTTTTTATTAAGTACTTATGTAAATGCCCAACCCATTTTTTTTGTAGGGTTGTAAGCTCTGTTCCCCATGTTTCTTTCGGGGATTTTTTGTGCCGCAAACCCGTCGGAATTACATTGAAAATAGTGCCACACCGTCAAAAAATCATTCCCATGTAAAAATAATAAAATGGATTTGTCATTTAAATGAAAACTTAAAACAACTATCCAAGGTTACATTAAAAATCAAGTATTTGCATTTTACCCTAAATTTAATGCCTTATTTATTAGCTAAAGAAAAAAATTCCACTACAAAATGTATTCCAAAGTCCGTGAAAATTACACTAAATTTAAAAAAAATAAAACCCAAAGAAAATGTTTTCCGTGTTTGTATATTTTTTTTGGGAGTTAAAATTTTTTTTTTTTTTCTTTTTTCAGACTTTTATTCTATTTTGTATCACAGCAAGAGCCCGCACAGCACATGTTTGCTGGGACCCGTGGTCCTCCAAGCAGGGTTTTATGTTCCTGGCTTCGTTCTAGAGTATTTACGGCGTATTTTCCGTAAATAATCACCAAAAGTGCCAAAATAATGTATTTTCTTAAATGGATTCCTATGGAAAACCGGGTAAATTTGGGGGTAAGTGGTTGAATTGGGACGTAAATAAGTCTAGAACGACCAGGGGCATAGAAATCCTGCTTGGAGGACAAAAGGGGCCCCGCAAAACCTGTGCTGTGCTGGGTTTTGCTGGAGATACTAAATAGAATAAAAAGCTAAAGAAGAACAAATACATTTTAAAAAAAAAAAAGTAAATCTGGACAACATCGCATTGGCTTTTTAAAAGTAAAATTATTGGCTTTTTTCCCCCCTTTTTTTGGGGACCTTTTTTAGGGATTTTTTTCTTTGTAATTTTATATATATTTGCTTCATTTTTAAAAACATCAACTTTTTCATACATTTAAATCGATTTTATACCATTTGTATTTTTCTTTTTTTTTATTCATTTATTTGAAAGCAAAATATTTTTGCTATTATAACATGCTTTAAAGCTTTTTTTTGATTAAAACCTGTTTTCGAATGTAAAAATGTTAGGGGGCATTCCCTTTTGTGCCCAAATCCCCCTGCGCCCCACCAAAATGGGGGCACAGGGGACTTTACACCACTGTATGGGCATTTGGGCGTGAATAAATGAGGCGCAGCTTTCACTAAAAATAACTGAAAGGGCGCTCCGACGTGCCCTCTTCCAACATGTCGCCCAATATATTCTTTTGACTGTTGTTTATAATCACATATGGTTGGTTTTAATTCTTTTTTAAATAAGTAAAAGTTAAGTTTTAAAGGGTTATTCCCAATTTGTTGACTGGTGATAAATAGCCAAAGGACTTAATTTTAAGAACTTTTCTAATTTATTGTGCTTATCCCTTCTGCCTTTTCTCCTCTCAGTTTTCCCTTTGTGTCACTATAGCCCCCGGCCAGAGTTCTCTGCAGCAATTGGTGGTATTCGTCACAATGACGTGTGTCGTCTGTTCCCAGCCCTGATCACAGAGATTTATGTCTACAAAGTGAAAGGAAGAAGAGCGGGAACATGGAGGGAAGCAGAGCAGACACGGGTACATGCCGACAATCCTACATGTTATATTATATGTTATCGCTGAATATATAGCTCTGGAAAAAATTAAGAGACCACTGTACAGTTTTGTAAAAATCAGCATCTCTACATGTCTGACGGCCATTTCAATCCAGTGTCAGCTAAATTCCAACCAAAGTCCACCTCATTCTACTTAATGTGCTTCGGATTAGGTGATCACCTGAACTAAAGCTTATTTCATGAAGGAAAGTATGGGGCCATTCACAGGGCTTATTTTGGGCACGGATTCCAGCCGTATTGAGCTCCGTACTGCACTGCAATACGGCTGGAATCTGTGCCAGCCATCACGGTAGCCCGCAGTTTTCATAGAGATCTATGGATTCCGTCTCCGGCCGTGGATAATGCATGTCTATGGGGCCGGCGAGGTGCCGCCCCCGCCCCGATCCGTACTCAAGCCGTAATTGCGGGCGAAATCCGTCCCGCAATTACGGCTTGAATAAGCCATGTGAACCTCTCCTATAAAAAAACACTGCTGTGGTCTTCACAGTCCTCTTGCAATAGGACAAGCTGGATAGCAAAACAAGTGCTAGGAATAGGCCAAAAGGAATTGGAATGAAAAAATAACTTTTACCATGCCAAAGGAGTGGAAAAGAAAACTCTTTCCTGACTTAAAACATTAGTCTTATTGTTTCTAAATAAATATGAACTTGTTTTCCTTGCATTACTTGAGGTCTGACAGCTCTGCTGCTTCTTTTTTATTATTTTGAACATTTCTCATTTACTGCAAATAAATACAACATTTTTTGCTTTGAATTTCGGAGACGTCAGTAGTTTATATAATAAAATAACAATGTACATTTTTCTAAATACAGAGAAAAATCAGAGAAACTGAACATTTTGCAGTGGTCTCTTAATTTTTTCCAGAGCTGTATATTCATAAGACTGATTTGCAGGAGCTTTGTTCTTTGCCTTGGTGTCCTGATGCTGGCATGGAAACATTACCAAGCAGCATTGGGAGACCAAAGCAGAGAACAAAGCTCCTGTAAGTCAGTCTTATGCACATATATCCAGCCACAATAGATAACCTTTCTCTCTGCATGTGCGCTCAATAAAATTCAATGAAAAGAACGAGGTGACGTCAGTGGACTGTTTCGTTCCGAGTCCGCCTCTTCTCTGAACTTTGCAATGAGCAAGCAGGCAAGAAAATTTAACATGAAACGATCCCTTTAAACCAAAGCCAGAAGTGGATCCAGCAGGATGGAGAAGTTTCAGTCCTTCCGTCATATTTCCCATTCCTTCTTAATCCTGTCCCGGCTTTGGCTCAAAATAACTAAATAAAAATGCAGCATTTTTTTTTTCCCCTTTTGGGGTTTGGGGGGCCCCCCCCCTTTTTTTTTCCCCCCCTTTTCGAAAATTTTTTTTTTTCCCCCCCCCCCCCCAACCCCAAAAGCCCCCCCCCAAACCCCCCCCCCCTTTTTTTTTTAAAAAAAAATTTTTATTTTTCTTTTTTTCCCTTTTTTTTAAAAAATTTTTAAAAAAAAAAAGGGAAAAAGGAAAAAAACCCCCAAAATTCAAAAAAAAAATTTTTTCCCCCAAACCCCTTTTTTCCCCAAAAAAAAACCCTTTTCCCTTTTTTTTTTGGGGGGCCCCCTTTTTTTTTTTTAAATTTTTTTTCCCCAAAAAAAAATTTTTTTTTTAAATTTGGGGCCCCAAAAAAAAAAAATTTAAAAAAAAATTTTAAAAAAAAAAGGGGTTTTTTCCCCCCCCTTTTTTTTAAATTTTTAAAAAAAAAATTTTTTTTTTGGGGTTTTCCTTGTCCCAAAATTCCCCCAAAAAAAAACCCCCCAAAAAGGGCCCCGGAATGAAATTCAAAAAAAAAAAAATTTTTTTTTAAATTTTTTTAAAAAAAAAAAAAACCCAGGGGGGGTTTTTTGGCCCCCTTTTCCTTTTTAAAAATTCCCCCCCCCGGGGAAAAAAATTTTTAAAAAAACCCCCGGGGGTTTTAAAAAACCCCTTTTGGTTTTTTTCCTTTTTTTAAAAAAAAAAAAAATTAAAAAATTTTTTTTAAAAACCCCCCCCCCCAAAAAAAAAAAAAACCCAAAAAACCCCTTCCCTTTTTTTTTTTCCCCTTTTCCCCCCAAATTTTTCCTCTTTTTTTTTTTTTTTAAAAAAATTCTTTTTTTTTTCCCAAAATTTTTTCCCTTTTTTAAAAGGGGTTTTTTTTTTTTCCCCCCCCCTTTTTTTAAAAAAAAAACCCTTAAACCCCCTTAAAAAAAAAACCCCAAGAAAAAATTTTTTTTCCCCCCCCTTTTTCCCCAAAAAATTTTTTGGGGCCCCCCCCAAAAAAACCAAAATTTCCCCCCCAAAAAAAACCCCCCCCCCCTTTTTTTTTAAAAAAATTTTTTCCCCTTTTTAAAATTTTAAAAAAAAAACCCCCCCCCCAAAAAAATTTTTTCCCCCCCCCCTTTTAAAAAACTTTAAAAAAAAAACCCCCCCCCTTTTTTTCCCCCCCAAAATTTTTTTTAAAAAAATTTTAAACCCCTAATTTTAAAAAAAAACCTTTTTAAAAAAAATTTTTTAAAAAAATTTTTTTCCCCCCCCCAAAAAAAAAAACCCCCCCCCCCTTTTTTTTTTAAAAAAAACCCCCCCCCCCCCAAAATTTTTTTTTTCCTTTCGGGAAAAAAAAACCCCCTTGGCCAAAAAAAAATTTTTTTTGGCCCCCCAAACCCCCCCCTTTTTTTTCCGGAATGGTTTTTAAAGGTTTTTCTTTTTTTTTTGGGGCCTTTTTTTAACCCCCCCCCTTTTTTTTTTTAAAAAGGTAATTTTTCCCCCAAACCCTTTTCCCCCCCCCTTCCCAAAAAAATTTGCCCCTTTGGGGGCCCCCCCCTTTTTTTTTCCCTTTTTTAAAAAATTTTTTTTAAAATTTTAAAGGCCCCCTTTTTTTTGGGAAATTTTTTTTAATTTTTTTGGCCTTTTTTTTCCCCCCTTTTATTTTTTCCCCCCCAAAAATTTTTAAAAAAAAAACCCCCCCTTTTTTGGGGCCAAAAAAAAAAACCCCCCAAAATTTTTTAAAAAACCCCCTTTTTTAAAATTTTTTTTAAAAAACCCCCAAACCCTTTTAAACCCCCCTTTTTAAAAAAAAAAAATTTTTTTTTAAAAAAAAAACCCCCCCCCCCTTTTTAAACCCAAAAAACCCCCAAAAAAAACCCCCCTTCCCCCCCCCTTTTTAAGAAAAAAAAAATTTTTTCCCCTTTCCCAAAAACCCTTTTTTCCCCCAACCCAAAATTTTTCCCCCCCCCCCCCCCCCGGGGGAAAAAACCCTTTTTTTTTTTTCCCCCTTTTTTAAAACCCCCCTTTTTCCCCTTTTTAAAAAATTTTTCCCCCCAAAAAAAACCCCAAAAAAAAAACCCCCCCCTTTTTAAAAAATTTTCCCAAAAGGCCCGGGAAAATTTTGTTTTAAAAAACCCCGGGGGGGGCCCCCAAATTGTTTCCCCAAATTTTTTGGGTTAATAAAAGGGGGAATTTTTTTTTTAAAAAAATTTTTAAAAAAAAAAACCCTTAATTTCCCCAAAAGGCCCCCCCCCCCGGGGGGGGAAAAAAAAACCCCTTTTTCCCAAAACCCCCCCCCCTTTAAAGTAGAAGGGGTTTTCCCCGGGGTTTTTAAAAAAACCCCTTTAAATTTTTTTTTAAAAATTTTCCCAAAAAAAATTTTTTTAAAAAAAAATTTTTAAAATTTTTTTTAAAAAAAAAAATTTTTTGTTTAAATTTAAAAAAAAATTTTATTTTTTAAAAAATTTTAAAAATTTTTAAAAAAATTTTTTTTTTAAAAAACCCCCCCCCCCCAAAAAAAAAAATTTTTTTTTTTCCCCTTTTTTTTAAAAAAAAATTTTTTTAAAAAATTTTTTTTTTGGGGAAAATTTAAATTCCTTTTAAACCTTTTAAAAAAATTTTCCCAAAAATTTTTTCCCAAAAAAAAAAAATTTTTTTTTTTGGGGGCCCCCCCCCCTTTGGGGAAACCCCAAAAGGCTTTTAAAAAAACCCCCCCAAAAATTTTTTTCCCCCCTTTTTTAAAAAAAAAAATTTTTCCCCAAAAAAAAAAGCCCCTTTCCCCAATTTAAAAAGGGCCCCCCCTTTTTTAAATTTTTTTAAAAAAAACCCCGGCCTTTTTTTTTTTTGGGGGCCAAAAAATTTTTTGGGGGGGGGGGGGAAAACCCAAATTTTAACCCTTTTTTTTCCCCCTTTCCCCAGTTTTAAACCCCCTTTTCCTTTTCCCCGGGGGGTTTTTTCCCTTTTTTTTTTTTTCCCCCGGGGGGGCCCCCCAAAACCGGAAATTTTAAAAAAGGGGGGGGGGGGAAAAAACGGAAAAACCCCCAAAAAAACCCCCTTTTTTTTTTTTCCCACCCTTTTTTGGGGGGTAGGCAAAAAAACCCCCCTTTACCCCCCCCCCTTTTTTTCCCTTTAAAATTTAAAAAACCCCCCCTTTTTTAAAAACCCCCCAAAATTCCCTTTTTTTCCCCCCCTTTTTCCCTTTTTTTTTTTTTTTTCCCCCCAAACCCCCTTTTTTTAAAAAATTTTCCCCCCAAACCCTTTCCTCCCAAAAAAGGGGGAAAAAGGGAAAAAATAAATTTTTTTCCCCTTTTTTTTTAATTCCCTTTCCCCCCAACCCCCCTTTTAAAAAAAAATTTTTAAAAAAAAAATTTTTGGGGGTTTTTCCCTTTTAAGGCCTAAACGCCTAAAAGCCCCCCCCAAAAAAAAAAAAATTTTTTTTTCCCCCGGGCCCTTTTTTTAAACCCGGGGGGCCCCAAAAATTTCCCCCCCTTTAAAAAATTTTTGGGTTTTTTTTCCCCCCCCCCAAAAAAAATTTAAATTTTTTTTTTTTTTTGGGGGGGAAAAAAAAATTTTTTTTTTTTTTTGGGGGAAAATTTTGGGGGACTTTAAAAAAATTTTTCCCGGGGGAAACCCCCTTTAAGGGTGGGGGGGGGACCCCCTTTTCCCCCCGGGGGTTTTTTCCCCCCAAAAACCCCAAAAGGGGGGTTTTTAAAATTTTCCCCCCCTTTTTTAAAACCAAGGGGAAAAAAAAAAAAGGGGGGGGGGTTTTTTTCCCCCCCCTTTTTTAACCTTTAAAAGGGTTTCCCCCAAAAAGGGGGAGGGGGGGGAAGGGGTTTCCTCCCCCCAAAGGTTTTTTCCCCCCCCCCCCGGGGGGGGGGGGTTTTAAAACCCAAAAACCCAAAAGGGGGCCCCCCTTTAAAATTTGGGAAAAGGGGGGGGGAAAAATTTTTTTTTTTAAAAAAAGGGGCCAAAAGGGGGGAAGGGGGCCCCCTTTTTTTTGGGGGGGGGGCCCCCCCCCGGGGGGGGGGTTTTTTAATTTTAAGGGGGGCCTTTGGAAAGGCCCTTTTTTAAATTTTCCGGTTGGGGGGGCCCATAGGGCCTTTCGGGGGCCAAAAAAGGGGCCCCTTAAAAAAAGGGGGGGGGCCCCCCCCGGGGGGGGAAAGGGGAAATTTTGGGGGGGGAAAAAGGGGTTTTGGGGTTTTTGGGGTTTTCCCGGGGGTTTTTCCGGAACGGGGGGGGTTTGGGGGGGAAAAAAAAAAACCCGGGGGGCCCTTCAGGGGGGGGGGGGTTTTTTGGGGGGGAAGGGTTTTTGGGTTTTGGGGGGCCCGGGCCTTTTCCCTGGGGGCCCTTTGGGGGGGAAAGGGGGGGAAACGGGGGGCCCCCTACGGGGCCCCGGGGTTTTGGGGGGGGGGCCAAAAAATTTTGGGGGGTTTTTTTTTTGGGGGGGAAAAAAATTTTTTAATTGGGCCAAAAAAGGGGCCCCTTTAAAGGGGGGGGGCCCCCCCCCCCCCCTTTTTCCCCCGGGGGGGAAATTCCCTTTTTGGGGGGAAAACCCTTAAAGGGAAAAAAATTAAATTGGGGGGGGGGGCCCCGGGGGGTTTTCCCCCTTTTTTCCCCCAAAAAATGGGGGGTTTTTTAAAAAGGGGGGTTTTGGGGGGGGGAAATTTTAAAATTTGAAAAAAAAGGGGGGGGTTTTTTTTTTTTGGGAAAGGGGAAAAAAAAAAAAAAAGGGGAAATTTTAATTTTGGGGGTTTTTAAAATTTTCCTTTTTTGGGGGGTTTTTTTAAACCCCTTTTTTTGGGGTTGTTTTTTAAAAAAGGGTTTTTTTTAAAAAATTTTTTTTTTAAAAAAACTTTTTTTTTTTTTTCCCCCCCCCCCCCCCCCCCTTTTTTTTTTTTTTTTTGGGGGGGAATTTGTTTGGGGTTTTTGGGAAAGGGTTTGGGGGGGGAAAAAAAAAATTTTTTTTTGTTTTTTAAAAATTTTTTTTTTTTGGGGGGGGGGGGGGGGAAAAAAAAAAAGGGGGCAAAAAAAAAAACCCCCGGGGGTTTTAAAATTCCCAAAAAGGGGGGGGGTTTTGGGGTTTTTTTCCCCTTTTTTTGGTTTTTTTTTTTTAAAAAAGGGGGGTTTTTTTTTTTGGGTTTTTTTTTTTTGGGTGGGGTTTTTTTTGGGGGTTTTTTGGTTTGGGGGGGGTTTTTAATTTTTTTTTTTTTAAATTTTGGGGGTTTTGGGGTTTTTTGGGTAAGGGGGGGGGTTTTTTTAAATTTTTTTTGGGGTTTTTGGGGGGGGAAAACATTTTTTTGGGGGGGGGGAAAGGGGGGGTTATTTTAATTTTGGCTTTAATTTTTTTTTTTAAATTTTTAAAAGGCTTTTTTTTTTTTTTTGGGGTTTTTTTTTTTTTTGGGGAAATTTGGTCCCCGGGGGGAAAATTTGGGGGGGAACAAACCGTCACAAATGCAAGCCCCATAGCTGTTTGGGGCACATGGGGGTAATTATTACCATATGGGGCGCTATAGATTGGGAGTTTGTATAGAGATAGGAATTGGTTGGGAAGTGCTGATAAAGTGAGGAGTCTAAGATGTTTGTTTTTTAAATTCTACAGTGAAGAGTCATGGCGGTCTGGGACAAATGGAGAAGATAAAGAGAAAGAGAACAACTCATCAGAGACATCTCCTGTAAGTCCTTGGATGTAACTTTACTGTAATCGCTTATATGTCTGCAGAGCCTATGTACAACTGGTATCCACCACTGTATGGTCACTGAATGCCAGTAATATTGGTTGTAGTATAATGGCTTATATTCAGTAATGGTATGTTGTATTATTCAGCCACTTTGTGGTGGTGATATGAGGTCATGTTGTGGTGGTATTATTCAGTCACTGTGTGGTGGTGATATGTGGTCATAGTGTTGTGGTATTCAATCACTGTGTGGTGGTGGTGATATGTGGTCATGGTGGGGTGGTATTATTCAGTCACTATATGAGGGCGATATGTGGTCATGCTGTGGAGGTATTAACAGTCACTATGTGTTGGTGATATGTGGTCATGGTGTTATGGTATTATTCCATCATTATGTGGTCACGGTATGGCAGCTTTATTCAGTAACTATGTGCTGGTGATATGTGGTCATGGTGTGGCAGTATTATTCGGTCACTATGTGGTCATGGTGTGGCAGTATTCGGTCACTATGTGCTGGTGATATGTGGTCATGGTGTGATGGTATTATTCAGTCACTATGTGCTGGTGATATGTGGTCATGGTGTTGCAGTATTATTCGGTCACTATGTGGTCATGGTGTGGCAGTATTCGGTCACTATGTGCTGGTGATATGTGGTTTTAGTAAGACATTGGTACTATTAGTCTGGGATTCTGGTTGGTGTAGCGGTGTTATTTGGTAACTGTATGACTATTATTTAGTAGTTTTATACGTAGCACATTGTGGTAAAGCTTTTTGTATGTTTTGGCTTTGGTTGATGGTGATGCACTGTGTCGCGTCGTTGAGCATTATGTTGCACCCCTGAGTGCACACCCTGAGTGCAATTTAGCCTAGGAACGGCCCTGGACCTAGACCAGTCCCCAAAATACCTCCAGAACAAATGACAGAGTTGTGCATTGTCACAGTGCCTGGAGACCTCACCCTGGAGTTTGCGAAGGGCAAGTAAAGAGCTCTTTAGTTATTTTTGGACTGCAATGTGGCTTAGACCTGTTAAGCTTGTCTATACACCTGTGCCTCAGCCCATAGTCAATACCAATAGTTTCAGATCTGTTAAAGTGATTTCTACTCTTCTACAACACTTTATTTTATGTAACTGGATTAAAAAAAGATGTTTTTGTAATTTTTTAAATAATTTTTCAAGCCTTATTCTGCTACAATCTCCCAATCCCCTGATGCTTCTCTCAGCCATCACAATACAGAGCATTGGTGTTTACTGCATATTGTTTTAGGTCTTCCCTTCTTTCGCTCTATTTCATTGTTTCTATTTTTCTTACTAATATTTACCTCCATAATCAGGCTTGGCCCACAGGGGAATAAGGGAAACCCCGGCGAGCCCCTGAGCATGGCAGACCTGGGGTTGGTTTTTTAACTGCATATACATCCTTGGAAGCGTCAAAAAGGAAGAGGCAGAGAATAGGAGGCAGGTACAGTCATTTACAGTAGCTGTAGTGTGGACCCCTAAAGTAAGCACCACCGGTGAGCCCAGAAACAGCTCAACTGGTAGTCAACTCCACCTGTGGGCCTTAGGTACCCCAGTCCGACACTATCCATAATACACTATTGCTAGTACCATGGGGAGGTCAATCCATACATGATATCAATCCGTGAACCTTTCCAATCCTATATCGGAAGATCTTTTTTTTCGTGACGTGCCCGTATGACACCTCATATTGTTGTGATTCCACCATTACATGTGTTATCTGTGATCTTTGTATGGCTATGTTCACACGGCTTAACTGCGGGACGTAATTACGCCCCGCAGTTACGCCGTATGGCCGGGGGCGGGAGCGGGGGGGTGAGCGGGGGCCGGCACCGCGCCGGCCCATTGACTTGCATTATAAGCGGGGCGGATACGCCGCGGGTAATTCACATGTCAATTATCTACCCCCACGGCGGATTCGCCGGGCAGGGAGAGGAGACGTAATCCATAGTTGTCTATGAGAACTATGGATTACCGTAATGAATGGGCCGTGTTCAGCCCGTAATTTGCACACTTCGGTGCGTAATTACGGACCGAAATACGGCCCATTTTAAGCCGTGTGAACATGGCCTATCACTTCTTCAACTTGTCATAACTGCAGTTGCAGAGAAAATTGCAGCCAATGTAAGGAGTTGTTCTTAATACTAGAATACGTTTAGGAGTAAAAACTTAGACCATGGTAAATGTACACAAATGTATGTATTTCTATGTATACGTCACCGTTATTTAAAACATAAATGTTTGGCGGATTGGCATATATTTACATTGGTTTGCATCCGATTATATACTTAGAAAGCGTATACGTTTTTAAACATTTTTTAGGGTATGTTCACACGGCTTATTAGGGCGCGTATGGTACGTGCGGCAATACGCCGTGTGTTTTGGAACCCTGCGCTGATCAGCGTATCATTCCAAAGTATGGGAAGGGGCTGCAGCCACCCGGCCCCATTGACATGTCGCGAACAATTGACAATCAATTTCCCCCCCCCCGCGCGTACAATCGATCGTTTTGTAAAGGGAATGACGCGTAATCCATACCTCTATGAATCTAGAAAACCAAAATTGCGGCACGCATTTCGCCACAAAAGCGCAATATGGGTCGAAAGGCCGCAAAATATGGGGAAAATTTAAGCCATTAACATACCCTTAACTTGTCAATAACAGATTTAAATAAAAAAAAAACAAAATGTAGTTTTTTTCCAACCCCAACACTACCTGAAAATAGCATTAACAAATTGAACACAGCCTTTTGTTAACCAGGCCGGACGGGCCGCCGGGGACCAAGGGAATCCCCCGGGCCCCCCCCCCCGCCGCTGGGGCCCCAAGCAGTGCCGTCGCTCCCCCGGGGGCCCCGGGCCGCGCACCTGTCCCTAACCCCCGGACCCGCGTCCCGACGCCCAAGACCTCCGGGGGGTTTGGGGGGCTAGTGTCCCCTCCCACCGGGGCTGCGCGGGGCAGCGAGCACAGCGCCCCCAGCGCTTTCACCCGCTGATCTCCCTGCCTCCGGGCGCCGGCCCCTACAGTGACGTAGGCGGGCAGTGCGTCACTTCACCCCCGGCCTATCGTAAGGGGAGGAGCCGGAGCAGCCGAGCGGGGCCCCCGGGCTGGAGCCGGTAAGGGGTGGGGTTGTTTAAAAGTTTTCTTTTTTTTTTTTTTTTAAACTACCAACGGGGGCCCTTGGGTACTATGGGGGGGGCCCTAACTCAGGGGGGGGGGGGCCCTGGCAAATATGGGGGGGCCCTACTACTATGGGGCCCAACTATTGGGGCCCTGGGTACTAGGGGGGGCCCTAACACATGAGGGGCCCTGGCACAAGGGGGGGGGGCCCCAAATACTGTGGGGCCCTGGCTACTATGGGGGGCCCTAACTACTGTGGTGGCCCTGGCTACTATGGGGGGGCCCTAACTACTATGAGGGGGCCCTGGCAACTATGGGGGGGCCCTGGCAACTATGGGGGCCCTAAGTACTGTGGGGGGGGCCCGGCTACAGGGGGGCCCTGGCACTATGGGGCCCAACTACTGTGGGGGCCCTGGCTCAGGGGGGGGCCCGGCTACAAAGGGGGGCCTGGCTTCTAGGGGGGGGGGCCGGATACAGGGGGGCCTTGCTACTTGGGGGGCCCTAACACTATGGGGGGGGCCTGGCACTATTTTGGGGGCTGGCTACTATGGGGCCCTAACTACTAGGGGGCCCGGCACTATGGGGGGCCCGGGAACTATGGGGGGGGCCCTGGCAACATGGGGGGGCCCGGGACTATGGGGCCCAACACGTGGGGGGGCTCTGGCACTATGGGGGGGCCCTTACTACTGGGTGGGCCCGGCTACATTGGGGGGGCCCTAACACTAGAGGGGGCCCGGCAACTATGGGGGGGGGGCCCAACACTAGAGGGGCCCTGGCAACAGGGGGGGCCCGGCAACTATGGGGGGGCCCCAAAAAATTGGGGGGGCCCGGCTACTGTGGGGGGCCTGGCACAAGGGGCCCAATACTGGGGGGGGGCCTGCACTATAGGGGCCCTGGCACAATGGGGGGGCCCGGCTCCAGGGGGGGGGCCTGAAATGGGGGGGGCCCGGTATATGGGGGGCCCGGGACTATGGGGGCCCTAACTACTGTGGGGGGGCCCTGGCTACTATGGGGGGGGCCCCGGGTACAAAAATTTGGGGGGGGCTACATGGGGGGGGGCCCTGGAAAATGGGGGGCCTGGTTAATGGGGGCCGGCTACTATGGGGGGGGCCCCAACTACATGGGGGGGGGGGGGGGGCTGGGTACTTTTTTGGGGGCCTGGGTACATGGGGACCCAAACTACTTGGGGGGCCTTTTCTAAATATGGGGGGGCCTGGCAAATATGGGGTGGCCTGGCTACCATTTGGGGGGGCCTGGTTTCTATGTGGGCCCTAACTACTATAGGGCGCCTGGCACTAGGGGGGGGGGCGGCTCATGGGGGTGGGGACCGGACATGGGGGGGCCCCGGGACTATGGGGGGGGCCTTGGGTATATGGGGGGCCCTGGGAATAGGGGGCCCTGGCTACTATGGAGGGGCCCCGGCTACTAGGTGGGGGGCCCGGGTACATGCGGGCCCCGGGTACTAGGGGGCCCTAACTACTTGGGGGGCCCCAAAACTATGGGGGGGGGTGGCTACTATGGGGGGCCTGGCTACAGGGGGGGTCTACTAGGGGGCCCTAAATAAATAGGGGGGCCCTGCACAAGGGGGCCCTGTCTACAAGGGGGGCCCTGTCTACAAGGAGGGCCATGTCTACAAGGGGGGGCTGGCTACCTAAGGGGCCCTGGCTACCTACATGGGGGCCCTGGCAAACCCAAGGGGGCCCTTTCACAAAGGGGGCCTGACTACAAGGGGGGGCCCCGCAACTAAGGGGGGCCCCGACTACAAGGGGGCCCGCTGGCTACAAGGGGGGGGCCCGACTCCTACGTGGCCCGGCTATCTAAAAGGGGGCCCTGACTACTAAAGGGGGGCCCCGGGACCAAATACAAGGGGGGCCTGACACCACACAGTACTAAAAAGGGGGGGGCCCGACTTCCTGCACACTACCCAAAGGAGGACCCTAACACCTGTAACTAAACCCAAAAAGACCCCTAACGGGGCCCGTATAGACTTAAAAACCCAACGCCTGAAAAACTAAAAGGGGAACCCTAACTGCCTGTATCACCTAAAGGGGGGCCCAAGCCTTATACACCTAAAGGGGTCCCTAACGCTTGCAGCCTAAAAAGGGGACCCAAAAATACCCCACAGCTTACCAACTGGGGAAACCCCTACCTACAGCCTAACAAAAAGGGGCTCACCAACACCTACCTACACCCCTAACTGGGGGCACCCAAACCCACCTTAGCCTATCTACTTTTCTAACGGGGGGCCGCTTTTCCTGGGGGTATTTACCTACCCACCTTGGGGTAGGGGACCCCCCACCCGGGGCGGCCACCAACTTACCAGCAAGATCTACCTAACCAAAATAGGGGGCCTATCAGTTCCTGGGACCTCTCCCCCCCCTCCACCCCTTTGGATACAGCTTTTACCCCCTCCCCCACCCCTGGGTAGTTTGTACAGAGGTTGGAAAGAAAGAAATGCTGAAAATTGAGGGTTCAAGAATTTGTGCAAATTTCTGCAGGGAAGCGGGGGGGCAGGCTTTTTATTCGGGGGTCGGGCCCCGAATAAAAAAAACCCGTGCCCCGAGCTCCCGGGGTCCAGGCCCTGCGCTGGGGCCGGAGCACCGACTGCCCCTTTTGCTGCATGTGCTCCCCCGGGGCCACACACACAGGGTTTTTCCCGGAGCAAGAGCGGCCTCCCGCCCCGCAGACAGTGTCGGACCGGGCCGGGTCCGACACTGCGGGGGCCCCCGGGTCCTCACAGCGCGAGGACCCCCCGCGCCCGTCCCTCAGCCGCAGCGTCGCATGATGTAGTCATCGCGACCTGCCCTCCCTCGGCGCACAGCGCGTCATAGGGGCCCTGCGCCCGAGGGGCGCGGGAGGAGCCGGCTGAAGAGGACAGAAAGGAGCCCTCCGCCGGGGGGTTAAATGAGTATTAATGTTTTTATTTTAAAAACTTTTTCCTGCCTCAGTGCCCCCAATACTGCCTTGCCCCTAAATACCTGCCCTTTCCCCCAAAGCCTGCCTTGCCCCCATATCCCTGCCCGTCCCCCCATATCCCGCCTGTGGCCCCCATACCCCCGCCCGGCCCCTATAAACCTGCCTGGCCCCCAACCACGTCGTGGCC